>JADBJO010015294.1:0-44283 GCA_016801955.1 Conus betulinus
GCCATGGGCGAAGTACGAAACCTGAACGGTGATCGATCGCAGGCTGTGCAGTTATGTCTTCAGTTCGGGGGCTGTTGTACAATACGCCACACATCCCAACACCGACGGCGCGCTAATGCAACTTGACTCAAGGGGCCTTGTTGACAGGCCAGACTGGCAGCCGTGCAGGCCGAAGGGGCCCACATAGGTAGCTCCCTAGGAGAGCGGGCGTGAAGTGCTCAGCTCTAATGACGGCGCTGTCCCGAGGACAAACGGGGGCCCGGCACAAGTGGGAGCGGATGACAGAGCCGCTGTGTCAGCCCCGTGTCAAGAACTCGCTTCCAGGACCGGGTGGAGGGTGGGGTGGGGGTGGGGGCGGGGTGAGGGTGGTGGCGCAACCTGAGCACGTCAAAGGGACGGGCGGGATCACGGGGAGGTGCTGGCCGGGAAGGAAAAGGCGGGCTGAAACGCAGGGCACGTCATCTCCGAGCAGGGTCCAAATGAGAGCGTCCCGGAGACCAATTTTCCGTTTCATTCACTCCATCGTCGTGTCTCTCTCCACCCACCCGGTACGTCTGTTTCGAGTCCGGAGTCACAGGGCGAGCATAAGCCTGGCCACCCGTTGAGTCCCCCAAGCCCGGCCTGCCAAGGGCTTTTGTCCGCCCCTGCCCAGCTCCGCTGCTGGGAGTGAAAAGAAAGCCGGCAAGTGTGAAGGGCGCGTGAAGGGGCGATTAAGCGACCCATGCATCGCCACCTCCGACCCCCCCCCCTCCCCCCCTTGTCAGGGGTGGTGGTGGAGGAGGTCTTTGACGTGGTCCAACTCGCCGGGCTGCTCTTTATTATACTGTACCCGTTCACGCTCTGTAGCCCGGTGTTTATGGAACAACTAGCAGGGGAAATGAGAGTGGCGGAACTAGAGGCTGGGAGACAGAGGCCGTGAAAGGCGGCCAGAAAAAGGGTTGTGTGTTTAGGACAGAGGAAGAGGAGCTGTCACCCATGGCCACTGTCAAAGGCACATCGGTCGAGGGCCGCTAGCTTGTAATGGGAGGGGCGGAGAGCCACAGACATAACTCGCTCCCCCCGAAAAGCCGAGTGGTGATTAGTCGCTTTAAGGAGCATGCACCCACCCACACCCCTTGTTCACTTCATTAGCACCACTAGTGCCCCTTCCCGCACCTCACCAACCCACCCCACCCCCTTTCCTGCCCTCCAAGGTCTTCAATTGTCGCCTGCTCTATTCACTCCTTTACACGCTCCCCTCTCACAGGGCAGCTTAAATCTCCGCAATTAGTCACTGAAGGCTTTCCCATGTCATACACAGCTTAATCCGACAACGTGGCAACACTCGATGAATACTTCATGGAATTCCGGACCCGTTGTATCCTGACATTGACCACAGAGCTTAATCCGACACCATGGCAACAATTATTTATTGGATACTTCGTGTTCTAGACCGACATTGAACACAGCTTCATCCGACAACCACGACAACAATTATTTATGGATACTTCGTGAAATGCTGATCCGTTCTATACCGACATTGAAATCATGCCATTTCCGTTCCGTTGAAAAAGACAGTACTATACAGCGAGCGACAACAGGTCTACCGATTACATTATGCACGAATCGGGGGAACGTTGGTTCGGTGGAAAAAACACTGTCCTACAGAGAGAGTCAGAACAGGCCTACTCATTACATTACGCACCAATCTGTGAGCGTTGGTTCAGTTGGAAAGCACAGTATACTATACACAGAGTGAGAACAGGCCCACCGATTAACAATAACAAACAAACAAAAAAAAACCGAAATCCACCCTTTTTTCTTATTTATTCCTTTAACCATGCTAAGAAAAAGTGCTTCTTGTTGCATTTTCATATCAATCACATTTAGTCCTCCATATCAATATTTTGTGCTAGTGTTTCGTGTTTTACTTTTTCAAACGCCTTTTCATTGCTGTGGTTCTTTTTCCCAATCAAAGTGCATATCATTTGATTAATTTTGTTCGGATATCTCCTGGGATACCTACTGATTGCATGAAATGAAGAAACTGAAAAATGATCACTGTTGTATCTACGAGTGTTTTTGCACCAATACTTATATTTCTGTCTTCTGGTATGTTGTACATGTTTTACTTTCTGTGTGCAGTTGTGTTTAATATGTTGAACGCTAATATCACTTCTAAAAGTACATTGGAAGGATTTGACTTGCTTTGCTCATTCATGCTGCTGCTGATCTTTCCTACACCATTTTGCTGCTGTTCTCTGGGTATTCCTTTTCGTTTTGCTGTCCCATCTTCTGTTCCATCTGAGTGGCTTTGCACTCACATCGCTCATTTCGACCCACGTCCACAGCCACATCCCGGGCAGGCCCGCCACAGCCCCGGTACCGGCAATCCACTGGAGCTGTCAATGTCAAGTCGTCATGAGACAACCCACCTGAGGAGACACTGGCACTGCTGCTGAGTCACTGCACTTGCTAGTTTGTTTATTCATCATTAAGCATGATATGAATACCAATCTTTCAAAAATAGAAAACGCACCGTCTAGATTTTTTTCTTTAGCCTTTTAAACCGTGAGTCGTGTTGTCCGCACATAATTGAATTCTCATTACATTTACATGTTCGTCGTTACCGTTTGTATATCCCAGGGAATCCCCCCCCCCCCCCTCCCCACTTCCGTGTTATGTCACTTTTCGGATTTCAGATGTTACCACTTGTACCGCTAGGACAAATAGTCGCGATGAAAGTGGATATCCTTGTCTAATTCCCCTTTGACTTACAGCGGTTTTCTGACATCCATCTGTAATGACTGATATCACGATTCATCTGCACCAGGAGAGTGCTTGGTTCTGACATCCATCTGTAATGACTGATATCACAGTTCATCTGCACTAGGAGAGTGTTGGTCCACTGAATACAGTCTGAGCTAAACCGGAAATGCTGAAGGCTGTTCGTAATGAAGCGTTTGGATAATCAAGCGCTTTTGTAAAGTGTATTTCTACTAATACCACCGGTAGGTTTTCGCTTTTGAAGTAGTCAGCTATGTCATCGGTAGTCCAAAGTATGATGACTATGCTTCTGCTTCTATTAAAAGCCGCACTGGTCATCTGAGATGATGGACTTTCAAATAGTTTTTGGTCTCCTTGATAAAGCCTTGACCAGTCTGTGATGAGAAGGGTGAAAGATCGATAGTCTGTTCAGTTTCCTGTGGTAAGATTTTACATGTATAGTAGAATGGTGACCTCTTTTGATGTGAGTGTGTTTAGTGACCGAAGTGAAAGGAGGTGGCATGTAAATCTTTGCATGTTGTTTTGATTTTCTTCCAAGGGGAATTCATTGATTTCAGTTGTGAGACTACCACAGCCTGAAGCGGAGACTTTTTCATTCTTTCAGCGCTTAGGGGATTTATTCTTCTGGGCTCTTCGCATGTCTTTTTTCTCTCATTTCATTTGGAGTGACGTTTTTTTTCATCATGCTCCAGTTCCAACAGAGGCCATTACCAATAGACAGATAGACAGAAAAGTCTCTCTCTCTCTCTCTCTCTCTCTCTCACACACACACACACACACACACACACACACACACCACACCCCCGCATGCGCACTCTCTGTCTCCCTCTCTGTTTGTCTCTCTCACTCTCTCTTCCGGACTCGAGTTCAGCTTCTCTTTCTCTTACTTAGCATCGGTCTCTCATTTGCTCAATCTATTTTGTTTGGTCCCTTTCTCTGTCTTCTGTTTATCCATCTGTCCATCTGCGACCAGAAGGGGAACAAAGGTTATTCATCTACGCATTCTACTCATCTCCCCTTAAGGCACATGGTCGTATTGGAATTCGTCTCATTGGAACTGGGGTCTGATGAACCGGGGCTTAAAACGGTACTGGGCTTAAACGGTACTGGTCTTAAACAGTACTGGGCTTAAACGGCACTGGGCTTAAACGGTACGGGGCTTAAACGGTACTGGGCTTAAACGGTACTGGGCTTAAATGGTAATGGGCTTAAACGGTACTGGCCTTAAATGGTACTGGGCTTAAACGGTACTGGGCTTAAACGGTGCTGGACTTAAATGGTACTGGACTTAAACGGTACTGGGCTTAAACGGTACTGGGCTTAAACGATGCTGGGCTTAAACGGTACTGGGTTTAAAACGGTGCTGGCCTTAAACAGTACTGGGCTTAAACGGTAGTGGACCCAATCAGACCCAGGCCCTATTAGAGTGGGGCCTCTTGGGCCTGAGCCGAAATGGGCCTGGGTCCTATCGGACCAGAATCCTGTTGGGTATAGGCCTCATTGGACCTGGTCCCCAGTGGAACTTGGGCCCTGAACGGTTCTGGGCCCAAATGGTACTGAGCTCTAGTGGACCGACCACCAGCAGATACAAGGTTGTTCAAACATCGTCTAGATTTTTCACCTGCTTATAATGGGGAGGGGGGGGGGGGGGGGGGGGGCTGGATGAGGGCTACAGGATTGGCCAGATTCTGTCAACATCATTGAAATCAGTGTCTGAAGACAAAGAAAATGCATTTCACCTGGTGATATGGTCCCCGGCTGGTCATTGGGAACGCTGCAGCGGACCAACAACGGGGCTGGCCCGTTAGAGCCCGGTACCATCCGAATTCAGCCCAGTAGAACCTAGACCCAATAGGATCCAGACCAATAGGATCCAGGCGCAATAGGAACCAGGCCCAGTAGGGCCAACGCTCAACAGTTCCGATGGGCTGAGTTCCAGTGTGACCCTGTCTCACTGGGGCAGACAAGTAACCTGCGTTCCCTTTCTGATTTATAGAGAGACTGAAAGACAAAAACGCACAGAAGAAGACAGAGAACAAGATAACATGAAATGAAGTAAGGTCAGTAAGTCAGAGATTTCAGCAAATTACAAGAAAATGAACCCGGGTGAGAGAGAGACAGAGTGAGAGACGCAAACAGAGACGGACACAAAGGCAGGAAGGCAGAGTACGCATGCGGAGAGAGAGAGAGAGAGAGAGAGAGGAGAGAGAGAGAGAGAGAAGAGAGAGACAGAATGAGAGAGCGCAAAAGAGATGGACACAAAAAGGACACAAAGGGAAGGCAGAGTAGAGAGAGAGAGAGAGAGAGAGAGAGACAGAATGAGAGACGCAAACAGAGATGGACACAAAGGAAGGGAAGGCAGAGTACGCATGCTGAGAGAGAGAGAGAGAGAGAGAGAGAGAGAGAGAGAGACGAGAGGAGAGATTTTTATTTAGGCTGGTTTTTATGGCTGGGCATACGGGTGTTGAGGGGGTCGGTGGTTGGGGGCAAGAGGAAGAGGAGAGGGGCGGACATTAGTATGGAATCAGCTTATTTACCTTCCACTGTCTTGAAATCAGTACACCAATGAAACGTTGTAACACAATGCGCATTATAAGTATTCATATTGACAAGAAAGGCCACAGGTCAATAAACAAAAGCCAAATAAAGAAATCTGCTCTACCCGAATTGAGAGACCCCCTCCCCCCCCCCCCCCCCCTTGCCCCCCTCCACCTCCGCTCCTTCCCACGACTTTCTCCATCATGCCCTGAAATGGCCCTTTGCGGTCGGCTGGGCTGTAAGCATCTCTCCATCATTCTGTTTCGGTTGATCTCAGGTTTCGTTATACAGTTAGTGAAATGAGTAGACAAACCTCGTGATTACGAAAGTGAACTGGGCCCTTGCAATATTGGTTTCTTACTAATAATGGGCCCTATTGGGAACCAGGACCTAACTGGTATTGAACCTTTTGAGAACTGGGCCCTATTGGAATCAGGACCTAATTGGTATTGAGCCTCTAGAGAACTGGGGTCTGATGGAACAGGGGACCAATGGGAATGTGAATTCCCGGGCGCAAGAGTGCCCAGTGCCATTGAGTTCCTGACTGGGGCTCTTGGGCTGGGATCTAGCTGAACAGCAGGTCAAACTCTAGTTCAAAAGGTTACTTATCAAAATAATGATCATTTATGGCGCTTGATCTTACATCATAAGCCCTAAGCGCTTTACAACTACATAAAAGGTTAAGGAAAACATAAATGAAACCAATAGGAAGATGATATTGCAGTAAGTATCATGCATCTACAAACAAGGGTGCATATTGACACCCACCCTCGTAGACACACACACACACACACACACACACACACACACACACACACACACACACACGATCCCACACACACACTGTCGCACAACAACGGACACGACAGCACGCGCGCGCGCGCACATAGGCCTACACATGCGTGCACGCCCCCCCCCCCCCCCCCCCCCCCCCACTCACACACACACACAGTGACACATACGCATTAGTCGCAGAATCAATTTGATGGGCAGGGGAAAGGGAAAAAAAGAACTGCTAATGATAGGTGAAGAGGATTGTTTTAAGAGATGCCTTGAAGGAAGACGGTTTTTTTTTTTCACAACGCAAAGATATATGGGAGTTTATTCCAAGAAACCGGACCATGAGAAGAAAAGAAGATGATCGCCATAGGTTCCAAAACAACATTGAATATCACATACCTACGGACACAAGCGTGAGCGCGTGTCCAGCCACAAACTGGAAAGCAACGCGGCACCAAAGCTGTGGTGAGTAATGCACGAGATTGTCGCATTGCACGGGTTTTTACACTATGACCACCGTCGCCATGGCCAGTGTCACTGCGGAGCTGTCTGTTGCAAAAGAAAGACAGGAGGTTAGTCCAAGAGAGAGAGAGAGAGAGAGAGAGGGGGGGGGGGGAGGCGGCGGGAACAGGGTTTGGAGTCGAAAAGGTGAGTTTGGAACTGAAATTGATTTGTTGTCTTTTTATAACCAGATATATGAATTTTGCAATAATTCAATGTTGTTTGACAAAGAATATCTCTGGGGCACCAATAGAGTACTGATGCAGCGAGGTTAAACGAATTTCTTTTTTGTGTATGTGATTCTTGTGGGTGTTAGAAGAGTCCTGTACGAAAGAATATAGACTAATTCTTGTAAATCGTTCGTTGGTTTTGTCCGTGTCAAAATGTGCACAACTAAACACCACCACAACAAACGGTGTAGGGTCTCCGCGGTGCCGGACCAGTGTCCACTGGACATTGACATGTGTAGGGTCTCCGCGGTGCCCGGACCAGTGTCCACTGGACATTGACATGGTGTAGGGTCTCCGCGGTGCCCGGACCAGTGTCCCACTGAACATTGACATTTGTAGGGTCTCCGCGGTGCCCGGACCAGTGTCCACTGGACATTGACATGTGTAGGGTCTCCGCGGTGCCCGGACCAGTGTCCACTGGACATTGACATGTGTAGGGTCTCCGCGGTTGCCCGGACCAGGTCCACTGGACATTGACAACTACTGTGTCGACTGGCCATTGACAGCTACTGATTGTCCATTTCTGGCGCAGAAACAGTTTTAAATGAAGACGACAAAGATGGAAAGCTGTTTCCGTGTGACGCTGACTGAAGAATGAACGGTAGAGATATCAAAATGACCTTGGATATATCCGTACGTTAAGGAAATTAGGTTGAAATCGGTTCCAAAGTTTGATGACAAATCGGTGCTCATACCGGCAATCAGAGTGCTCCTGCCGTGTCGTGCTCATACGGCAATCAGAGTGCTCCTGCCGTGTCGTGCTCATACCGGCAATCAGAGTGCTCCTGCCGTGTCGTGCTCATACGGCAATCAGAGTGCTCCTGCCGTGTCGTGCTCATACCGGCAATCAGAGTGCTCCTGCCGTGTCGTGCTCATACCGGCAATCAGAGTGCTCCTGCCGTGTCGCGCTCATACCGGCAATCAGAGTGCTCCTGCCGTGTCGTGCTCATACCGGCAATCAGAGTGCTCCTGCCGTGTCGTGCTCATACCGGCAATCAGAGTGCTCCTGCCGGTCTTTGACCTTTGCCAAGGTTGAATGATGTCTTTAAAACGATGCTCTAATTCCTTACACCTCAAAAGAGATTCAAACTTGCAACGGTACTCGCTGTTTGCAAGGGAGGATGGATAGTGCCTGCGCTATTTCAAAAGTTTATTTGCACTTACGCAAATGTGTTATCGCCTAAACTTATATCTCAAGAACAGTAGATGGTACATGGGTGTAGTGTACCAGGTAGGGTGTCAAGACTGTACCCATACCTACATTGGCGAGACAGCAAGACCACTCACCACCCGTCTACAGGAACACCAAAAACCGATCTACTTCTGCCATACATGAACATCTACAAGCCACAGGCCACAGTTTCAGCCCCCAAGAAACCAAGATCTTATCTACAGAGCCCTTCCTCACAAAAAGAAAAGTTAAAGAAGCCATCGAAATTAAGACCAGACCCCAGCCTGAACAGAGATCAAGGCTTTTGAACTTCCCCCCATCTACAATCAGATCCTGACAAACCGTTCACCCCCCCACACAACAGTCGCCCCACCAGGCCTCGCTGCCACAACAGCAACAGTGAGAGCTCTAACATGGATTACTTCCCTTATAGATTCCGAACGTCGTCTACTGAGGACAGCACCCAGCACCCCGATAGTACAAATGAAGCTGAAGCTGAAGCCTGGTGCAGGACAAGAACCATGACAGGGCAGCAGGGCTGTTGATTGCCGGGGTGGATGTAGCATCATCGTTCTCCTTTTCCTGTGCAGCCCACTCACAAAGTGTTTTACGTTTATCATCTTTTGTTTATTGAAAGAACACCTGAAATGTTACAGTACTCATACGGACTCAAGACGATTATCGCTTAATTCTCTTTGTCTTCGGAGAGGTGTTCATACAGCTCACCCCGACTCCCCACCATCCCTTCTTCTCTACCACCGTTATACACGGTCACAGAAAGCTTCAGATGTCGACAGGAAAGTGTTCATTCGCGGTCACCATAGGCCACCCACTGAAACAGACGCTGCGTCGCTTCGGTGGCGCTCGGTGAAGGCTGTTCGGATTCAAAACGCGCAGGTCAGTTTCTGCTTAGCTCCAACTGAGTCAGTTTGAGTACACTCCCCTGATCGCTTTACCCCCCCCCCCCCCCTCCCCTCCCCCACGCTCTACGCGCTCTCCTCTTCTGATTCCCATGTAGCCTGCTTGCAGCTTCAGGTAGCGTTACAATGTAATAATGTATACATGCTGCTATCGGTTCTTTTTCCCACGGTGTATTCATGGCAGTGGCTCTTCACAAAGGCAGAAGTGTCAACAAAATGGTTATGGTGACGGACGGGTGAAGGTTGTCTCAACTCTATCATCGTAGTTTGAAAGAAGTCACTTCAGCTGACAGTAATGTTGTAATAGCGCTTCAAGATGTTATTGTCGTGTTTTTTTTCTTTCTTTAACGATTTATGTCTTTTCACGCAAAATATCACAGCCAGAGCATACAATGCAAAAAGGTAGTAGCATACTGCTGTGCAAATCGGGGCCAGTTGAGGGGGAAAGCGTTTTCTTGCTTATTTGCCTCCCTTGGGAATAAAGATTGTCATTCAGAATTCATTCTGCGTCCTGCATTTGAGCTGTTCAGGAAAATGCTTCACAAACTGGTGAGATTACATGCAAAAACTCCGTAACTCATCTGCGACAGTGATCTGTAACTGGGTCTCAGGAACTCTGGAATCTTGCAGCTTCCGTGCCGTTAAAGTCAGATAAGTTACGGCTTGTTACCGTTGCCTGAAAGGTGCAGATGTCGTTCCCAAACAACATTTAAGTTTTAATCAAAATCAGGTGAATAGTCAGAGAATTGAACACAAGTATTCTTTCCAGTTGATCTTGATTTCCCGCCCTTGTCAGTGTCAACTGCATCAAGTTCGATACAAAAAACATGAGGGGAAATGCCATTCACGCGAGCAGATCAAAACTTCATCCGCGTCCTTGACTTTCAGAGTCGTTGAGGAAGGTTCAGATTTTTTTAAAAGAAGGGGAACGCTTCTGCTTGTCAACTTCTAGGAGTCAGTCTAAGCTTCAGTCTTAATCTTGTAGCGTTTATTCGTTCAAAATGCTACATCATTTTTGATAGATTTTTCAACATTTTATTGTCAAACCAGGATGAAAATCGGTTCAGAGTCTGCAGAAAATATTAAATGCGTTTGTAACACGCACACACATGTATACATACGCTGCGCATTTTCGCGCCTGCCCGTTCGAGCACCCCCCCCCCCCCCACACACACACACACACACTACCCCCCCCCCCCCCCTCCCCGCCCCATTTCTTAATAGAAAAAAATGTTTTAAAGTGACTGTTGAATGCGTATGCTGTAGGCACAAAATACATATGCTGTAAGCACAACACGGGGAAAGCAAAAACTGAAGTCCCAAGTAAAATCAACATATTATTCAAGAAACTGAAAGAGAATGGTACCATTTGACAGTCTTTGATGGATAACAGGAAGAATGTTGTGGTCTGTGAAAGATCCACTCTGCTATCATACTGTTGATTATGGAGATTCGTGTGGTTGTGTCACGCTGACCCGGTCTCATGTCTTGTGCACTTAATTCTCATGAAACGGATAGGAGCCGATTAGATGATATGTCCTCAATTTCCTTCCAGTCTCCAAAATCATCACCCCCCCCCCCCCCCCCCCCCCCCCCCCCCCCCACCACCAGCACTCCTTCTACCTCGTCTGAGTCCCAAAGTAAACTAAAAAACACAGGAGACTCCATGTCGAGTGCGGAAAATCCCTGTGTTGATATTCTTAGGGGTGAGGGAAGTTCAAACCTCTTGCCCTTCAGCCCCCCCTAAACTAAACTAACCACTGCACCAAACAAACATGGTGCGAGTGACACGTTTACCGACCCCGGCAAACACTGACCATAGAATACAGGGTTTGAACAGCTTAACGTTTTAGCACCCAACTGGGTCCGTGTCAACAACGGAGAAACAAAATGGCGTAACGCGCTATGTGTTCTGTTCGTGGCAGACTGCCACTTGTGACAGAAAACGTCTTCCAATTATCATCAACACTTTTTTTCTTGTATGAGTTGCTCCTGTTTCCTTTGAGGTCTTTTAAAGCGTGTAAGTCAACAAGATGGAGTGTTAATTTCAGATGGGACGGTGTGGTACGATACAAAATCAAACTTGGTTCGTTGAAGACTCTTCAGCGGACTTTGAACTCTGACTGAGGTGAACGACAAGAGCTGGTCTTAATCTCTCCTTGAATCAGGGCGAGACAGGGTCAGCACAATGTTCCCCCGGCCCAGTGTTCCCCCATAGGTACGATCCCACGCCTCAATGTTATGTTGTTGTCTATGTTTTCTGGCTGTGCGTTTCCTGGGGATATGTTTCCCGGCTCTGTGTTCTCCGACTCTAAGTTCCCTGTGTCTATGTTCCTCCTGTGTCTTTGCTCCCCAGGCTGTATGTTCCCTTATGTCTACGTTTCCCTAGCTCTCTGTTCCCCTGTTTCTATTTCCCTGTATGTAGGTTGCCCGGCTCAACGTTTCCCTGTGTCTATGTCCCCTATGTTCTCCGGTGTCTTACGTTCCCACGGCTCTATGTCCCATTTTTCTATGTTCCACCGTCATGCTAATAAAAATAAGGTCCAAAAAGCATAAGCTACTCAATCAATAAAAAAAAAAAGAAAAAGAAAATAGAGCTAAAATAAAATCATCTACAGGCATATATAATTATCTGAATTATGGAGAGAAAAAAAAAAAGCATTACAAAGCATAAGAGAAAAACGAATGGACAGTGTACTTATGCAATCAGATGAAGCTGGATGGCTGGAAATAAAAAAGATTACGATGACTTTTGTGGATCAAAAAACACCATATCAGCCAACCAATCATGCAGCTGGTTGACAGAGAAAGGAAACATTAAATGATACTTAAGTTAAATGACACAATGAAGTTAAACTCTGTCATACAACTTACATGAAAAGACCTCATTGAAGAATATAAAAACTGAAGGTATTGTCGTTAAAGTGCCAAACTAAACGAAGAAATGTCGTCGTTTTAGAGAAGAGCATCACCTTAGAAGAGACAGGCTTAGCTGACAAACATCTGACATGAGACAGCCCCGGCATTGACGGCCTTCCTTGTGAATTGTGGAGTTTGCTTGTTTCTTTGTGTGTTTCAGAGAGAGTTCACTGTTTGGTCAGTTCGTTGAACGAGGGATGAAAAAAATTATCAATTTCATAAAAAGACGGCAGACCAAAGTGTAAGTAAAAAAAAAACTGAAGAACCCTATCCCGGAAATGTACAGTTTACAAAACTGGACAATCTTACACACTGCCTCCAGAATCAAAGGAGTACCACCAGCCCTTAGTACTTAGGACCTAAAGGAGTACCACCAGCCCTAGCCCTTAGTACTTAGGACCTAAAGGAGTACCACCAGCCCTTAGTACTTAGGACCTAAAGGAGTAAGTACCACCAGCCCTTAGTACTTAGGACCTAAAGGAGTACCACCAGCCCTTAGTAATCATGACCTAAAGGAGTACCACCAGCCCTTAGTACTTAGGACCTAAAGGAGTACCACCAGCCCTTAGTACTTAGGACCTAAAGGAGTACCACCAGCCCTTAGTACTTAGGACCTAAAGGAGTACTACCAGCCCTTAGTACTTAGGACCTAAAGGAGTACCACCAGCCCTTAGTACTTGGGACCTAAAGGAGTGCCACCAGCCCATAGTACTTAGGACCCTAACTCGATTTGTAAACGGAAGACACAGAGATGATAGCGCAAGACTTCACCTTCAGTATACAGTCCACTCGCTTCATGAAAATGATACGCCTGGACTGTTTGTACTTCATGTCCCATTCTGTAAAACCTGTCGGCTCTTTAGCATGGGCATTGATCTGACACAAGCAGCTCAAGCCACCGGTTTGGGTGGAGAAATGTTCATGGATTGAGGGATTTTATGAGAATATCAACTCTATTGTCAGCAGGCAAACGTTTTGGTGGTGTAACATTTTACAGGATTGTAGACAAGGTCATCCAGCTTCGTCTTATATCTCTGTATCATCTGTGTTACGGTCAGTGGAATAATCGAAGATCCATAGAATGTCAGAGGAAATACTGATATCAATAAAAGGCGTACCATCATATGCTGATAAGGAAAAGGACAGTACACAATTTGCAGATGACACGCAGGTAATGTTTAATGATGGGGAATACAAGGTGTGGGAAAATATCAGGATTACAAACAAATTGTGAAAAGACAGTAGTAGTTTGGGTTTGGGCATAAACACAGATCAGCGCGTGCGTGCGTGTGTGCGTGAGACAAGGGAACAAAGGGCGAACACAGAACCGGGGAACACAGACATAGGGAAAACATAGAGCCGGGAAACAGACAGGGGAACATAGAGCCGGGAAACACAGACACAGGGGAACATAGAGCCGGGAAACACAGACACAGGGGAACATAGAGCCGGGGAAACACACACAGGGGAACATAGAGCCGGGAAACACAGACACAGGGGAACATAGAGCCGGGGAACACAGACACAGGGGAACATAGAGCCGGGAAAACAGACACAGGGGAATATAGAGCCGGGAAACACAGACACACAGGGGAACATAGAGCCAGGAAAACACAGACAACAGGGGAACATAGAGCCGGGGGGAACACAGACACAGGGGAACATAGGCCGGGGGGGAACACAGACACAGGGGAACATAGAGCCGGGAAACACAGACACAGGGGAACATAGAGCCGGGAAAACGCAGACACAGGGGAACATAGAGCCGGGACAACACAGACACTGGGGAACATAGAGCCGGGATCTGATTCAAGCATCTATCACCAACATTTATTTTGACCACAGTCAGTTGCATCTTATTCCTCTATTGTTTCTTTTCTTGCCTATTTGATTTTTCAAATATCTTTTTTTTTCACAAAGAGTAGTTGAACTAACTATTTGCCTTTAACTTTTGTTCTACATGTCAATTTCAGAGTTATAATTGGGGGACCTATTCTGTATCCTGAGATAATGCCACCTTCTTTATGAAGTTTTCAGAAAGCAGAAGGAAGTCTAGCCTGGCTTCCTACTCAGGCTGAGGTCATCTTCATCGAGACGTCTAGAATAACATTTTTTTTTTCCGAATGTCAGTTGGCAGGCCCTGGACCAGTGCAGGCACAGGATGGCACGCTTCTATCGAAAGGTGAAGACAAGCTCGCAAAGTGACCGAACTTTGCAGAGAGGTCCTCAACAGACCTGAGCATCCTCTGCAGCTGAGGTCGATGACCCGCCATGCCTGTTCCCAGTCAACACACAACAGAAGGGATCAGGAGAGCGATGAAGACGCTGAAAAACAAAATCACTGCAGTTCATGGCATAATAGCAGAGATACTCAAAGGAAGAGGGGACAGCGTTGTCTCCTGGATGTTTGGTCTCTGCAATCGATTGTGGATCTCCGACACAGTCCCAGAGGACTGGAAAAATGGGAAGGTGGTCTGCCGACATAGTCCCAGAGGACCGGAAAAAATGGGAAGGTGGTCTGCCGACATAGTCCCAGAGGACCGGAAAAATGGGAAGGTGGTCTGCCGACATAGTCCCAGAGGACCGGAAAAAATGGGAAGGTGGTCTACCAACGTAGTCCCGGAGGATTGGAAAAATGGGAAGGTGGTCTGCCGACATAGTCCCGGAGGATTGGAAAAATGGGAAGGTGGTCTGCCAACATAGTCCCGGAGGATTGGAAAAATGGGAAGGTGGTCTGCCAACATAGTCCTGGAGGATTGGAAAATGGGAAGGTGGTCTGCCGACATAGTCCCGGAGGATTGGAAAAAATGGGTAGGTAGTCTGCATCTCCAGGAGTGTAAATCTCCTGGAACGCTGCAACTGGAAGGGGGAGTCACTCTGCTATCAGCTCCTGGAAAAGTTTATGCCAGGTCATACTTCACAGACTACATGACATCCTCGACAATGAGTTGCGTGTAGAACAGGCAGGCTTTCGTCCTGACCGTTTATGTGCAGAGCAGATCTTCATCCTGTGTGACAGAGTTTGAGAAGAGTGGAGAAGGCCAGATCCCACTGGCCCGCCAGCTTCATGGACTGTACCAAAGCATTCGACAGTGTCCACAGACTTCACCGGGGAATCTCCCCAAGTCCTACCACATCCCGCCAAAATGGATATCAGCCATAGAGGAGATGTACTCAAGTGCTGAATCCGGACAGAAGATGGATTCAGTGACTTGTTCGAGGTTGTATCTAGTGTCAGGCAAGGGTGTATTCCATCCACTCTCATCTTTGCAACTGCTATTGATTGGATAAAGAAGAACGCCACTTAAGGGAAGGAAACCAATGGGATGAAGGATAGCACCTTGATAATGTGGACTTCGCTGACGATAGAGCTGCCCTGGGAAGTACCTTGCTGATGTGGACTTCGCTGACGATAGAGCTGCCCTGGCAGACAGCACTTGGGATCCCCAACATCTAGTGGACGACGTCACTGATAGTCAGGAAATATCGGCCTTTTCATCAGTGCCAAAAAGTTCCAGAGCATGTAGAGTGGAGAACACCAGCTTCCAACAGATGTCTTCATTGATCAGAAGAAATTTGATGAGTTGGAGAACTCCACCGATTTGGGCAGTTCCATCAGGAATTGGAGCGGCCCTCTATATCACCTGATGTGTCGCATCGGGAAGACATCTGCAGCTTTCAATCCGCTGAACAAAATACGGAAAAATAAGAAATTCCTTCTTGGAATACGAAAGCGATTCTACAATGCTCTATCCACATTGCCATACGGGTGCGAAACCTGGCAAATGTTAAATCCACCCAGGAGAAACACTAAACGAGTTTGACTCCAAATGCCTAAAAAAAAAATGGGCATCAAGGGGAATAGCACTGTGTCAAAGGAAGAGATTAGAGGCAGTTGCCAACAACCTCCTGAATCCACACCCACCTGCCAGCAACGCCTTCGCTGGCTGGGCCATGTAGTGAGACGTGGAGTCTCACCTCGACACAAGACCTGCAAAGCAGGCCATCATATCGGTCCCAGCAGGCAAGAGAAAAAAAGAAGATGGCCCAAGATGAGTTGGCGGCAAACAGTGGAGAGAGACCTACGTCTGGCCCCCACAGAGTTTGAGGGATGTCGCAGAATAAAGACCAGCCACAGGGGAGAGCTGTGACCGCCTCATGCGTTGCTCCACGCGGGAGCAGCTAAGGTCGAAGTTAAGGAAGGTCAAGTAAGTCAAAGTTAGCATCACAGGATCAGCTTCGTATCTTGCCTTGGAGGTGTTCACCGGTGTGCAATAATATTCTCAACCAGTGCTTAGGATCAAATACTGCATTTTCAAACACTTTCCATCCCCCCTACACCTTCAATTAGCATAATACCCACAAACGCATGTACAGCACCGCGCGCGCGCACACACAATCAACACACACACCACACACACACACACACACACCACACGCACGCGAGTGACGTACACGCGCGCGCGCGTGCACTCACCATACACTCACACCACACCCACCCAACACATACTCCCACACCACACACCACACACACACACACACACACAACACACACACACACACACACACTATCACAACGCACGCACTAACCAAACGCATGCACGTGTATGCACGCTCGCACACACTCCCGCGCACACCCACACACCCACACCCGACCCCACACACACACACACCACACACACCGACACACACACACAGAGCATGACACGCGCGCGCGCCGTCAGTCTGTATATTACTAATGACTTCAGCTATAAAGCGACTCCCTTTCACCTCCTCCCCCATCCCATCTCATTATCCTACATACCTCCCCGCCCCCTGCTTCAGATGTTCTTTCAAGTTTGAACCCCTTGAACTGTTAATGCACGAGTGGCCCAAACTCTGTTGTTTTCCATCTTTTTCAGCTGTCTACCAATTGTGTGACTGATATTACTAGCGTTTTGTCTCTGATTATCTAAGAGCCCACTTAATCCTTTCCGAACGCCTGTTCCCTCCTCCTTCCCCTCGCTAACGATTGTCTCTGATTATCTAAGAGCCCACTTCATCCGTTCCGAACGCCTGTTCCCTCCCTCCTTCCCCTTGCTAACGATTGTCTCTGATTATCTAAGAGCCCACTTCATCCGTTCCGAACGCCTGTTCCCTCCCTCCTTCCCCTCGCTAACGATTGTCTCTGATTATCTAAGAGCCCACTTCATCCGTTCCGAACGCCTGTTCCCTCCCTCCTTCCCCTCGCTAACGATTGTCTCTGATTATCTAAGAGCCCACTTCATCCGTTCCGAACGCCTGTTCCCTCCCTCCTTCCCCTCGCTAACGATTGTCTCTGATTATCTAAGAGCCCACTTCATCCGTTCCGAACGCCCTGTTCCCTCCCTCCCCCGCCATCCCTTCAGTGACTTCATGGCTCCTCATTCATTGATGCATTCCCGCTTCCTTTCTTTCTATGAGTGAAGTGGAGGTTTTCACAATCCGCTGGAGGAAAGGGTATAGAGGTCCTCATTCCTGCACTAGCTTACATTCTCTGAGCATCCTGAAACAACTTTTCCAATGTGGCCAACCTGTGAACAGTTGTTCTGTAAGGATTCTCAGTATGACATTTTTACTAAACCTTGCTTGACCGTCCTTTTAACGTGTTTGTTGTTCACTTCGGTCATCTTGGTCGTCCAGTGAGCCAGTCTGCAACACACCTTTCACACCTGTCGCCTGGAACTCGCTTTGTATGGTGGAAACTCTATGCCAAAAGGAAGAGTGGGCGGGGATGGGGGTAGGGTTCTTTCATCATAAACTGTGTTTCAGTCTTCTTGCGATGTTGTGCTTATAATTTTTTTTCTTCACTTAAAAAAAACCCTTGTGCTTGTAATTCTTCACTTAAAGAAAAAAAAAACTTTTTTGTCTCTGTTTCTTCACTCTGTCTTCTAGAAATCCAGTGCCTGAGATTTCATTTGTGTCATTGTTTTGACTCTGCTTTCACTTCAGATTTGGATTTTTTTTTTGTCTGTACTGTTGCTATCCCCTTTTCTGTGTTTGTGTTCTGTTCATCTCCCGGTTGCCGGGGAAGTATTTTCTTTCTTTTTCTTGATAAAACTTGCAAGGTGCTAGCTCTTTCTTGCAATTTGGTGACTAAACCGCTGGAACAGGCATTTGTTGTCCGCTCTCTGCATTGATCAGACATTGTATCTTTCTTGCATTGGGATCATCTTGGAAGGGTTTTGAAATCTGTTTTTCAAAGAAAAATCGGAGGGAAATGATCAGAGTGGTCGGCGCACTTAACATGGCTTAGTTTTATATCCGACTGAAGGACTGCAGCATGGAAATGTCTGGAAGAAGTGTACCTGTACACCGTGTGTAAATCTGAGTTTTTCCCTCGACGGGAGTGACTTCTTAGTTTTATTGTGTGTGTGTTTGTGTTTTTACTTGTTTGCTTGCGTTTTGTTTGCTTTTTTTTTTTGGGGGGGGGGGGGGGGGGGCACGTGTTGACCGCCCTGTTAATGCTCTCTGTGGTCTACTCGAGCAGTACTGAAACAGAGATGTCCATGCCCATCTCCGATATTGCTATCTCAGTTTTGTTTTAGATAACGCTTTCAACTTTGAATAATTTATTTCTCCTCGAAACACGAGCATTCTTTCTTGGTGATTGTGGAGCCTGTATGCCAAGGCGTTTTTTTTGTTTTTTTTCACCACGTACCCGGACGAGCTCGATCTGAAAAGATCTTCCTTCGTTTGTATCCAGCCATCCAAAGTTCGATGATGTCTGGAGCTGTTGTTTGATGTTTGTAAAAGACGCTTTCCTCTTAAAACTGAAATTAAATCAAAACTTAAAACTGAAACACACGCATGCATGAACGCATGCGCACGCACACACCACACCACACCTCACCACACACACACACACACACACACACACACACACAGTGTCCTGACCGGTTTTTTTGTCCGTTCTACGTGCTATGTTCACTTCTTGCGTGACATTTTTGCTTAAAGGTTAACTTCCGTTTAGCTGATTCACCGTGTCCTGTCTGGAGGTAGTCAACACCGTACACTTTTCTTTCACAGTGACCAAGTTTCTGCCCTGGTTAAGTTAGCCTTTGTTTCTGAGTTCTCAGGCTTTGTGCTGTTTACTCTTTCTCACTGTAACCAAGGTGCAGCTCAAAGTTCTTTTGTTGCCGTTCCGTGAAACATTTTGTTGTGTGATACCACTCATAGTATTTAGCAGTCTACCATTGCTGCCATTTCTTTTTATGATACCGCTGGTAGTATCCGAAAAATATTTCGTTACTGAGATTTCTTCCGCCTCCGTCAACTTAGTATTAAAGCTGGTGATTCAGTGTAGACCCTGTGCAGAGAAGTAATACCCGAGCCAGGTTCGGCGCGAGATCGTATTCAGGTTGAGCGTCGACACTCACCAAGGTGGTAGGGCAGACGAGATAACCTGCGACAGGTCAACCGGTCGGAGGGAGTGGGGGGATAGAGAGGAGGGGAGGATAGTAGAGGGTTTATGCAACACTATACCGACACCATCAGAACATCAGTACGTCAATACACGAAACCCAGGCGTATGTGAACTCATCTTACAAAGGCCCGGATGCTTTATCCTGAGATTGCTAATGGGTATTAATGGGAAAGCGGAGGGGGGGGGGGGGGGGGGGGGGGGGAGTCCTAAAGCAACTGTGCTTAATTACGTTAATTAAAAAGAAACCTTGGTCTTACATAAAATGCTGATCCTTGCGTGTTTCGATTCTTAGTCTGGCGACTCGGTATTAACTGGTTTTGTTTTATAGATGCTTACGGCCCTGATATGGGTTACGTCTGATCCACTAAAATAGACGGTCAGACATATGCCGCTTATGAATCTTTATCAATATCCCACTGTTCCCCACTTTCCACACACACTGGATTTTCTGACGCTCATCACATCACTACTTTTACTTCCTTTCCGTTGCTTTACACTTGCATTCTTTCACACCAGGATATTGTTCTTTTTCAGTCCAGTTTTTCTCTCCATTCCCTACTTGTCAAGTTCACTGCTTGATGTTCTCCAGAGATCCTTCACTTTGTCGTTAAAAAATGTTGTAGACCTGCTGAAAGGATTGGACGCGCCACCACCAGTTTCCCTCGGCGTCCAGTGGCAGTTTCTCGCTTTTCAGCTGCAGTTGTCTTCTTTTTATATTTCATGGATTTAAACCTGGGGCCCTTCTGTTTTCTCCACCTACCCTCCTTTAATTCTTTAGCCCTTCCATTACCGCCCATACCCACTGTTGTACATCATTCATGTTTCCATATTCCCCATTCTCTTATATCATATTTGGTCTTTTCCAGCTACACCTCCATCCATTCAAACCCCCCCCCCCCCCCCACCCCCCCCCCCCCCACCCCCCCCCCCCCCCCCCCCCCCCCCCCCCGTAATTTTTCTCTGCTTCAAACAGTTCCTTTTATACACTGCTACATTTGTTAAGAGCATGTGATAGTCATTTCCGTCGCTTCCCCTTTACTTCTCC
Organism: Conus betulinus; assembly: GCA_016801955.1. Taxonomy (NCBI): domain Eukaryota; kingdom Metazoa; phylum Mollusca; class Gastropoda; order Neogastropoda; family Conidae; genus Conus; species Conus betulinus. Next base: position 20,315 of record JADBJO010015294.1, read on the forward strand.
GTCTCTCAGCTATGATTCTCATGCTCTCTTCCTCTCATCTCATTCTTCCTTCACTGTTGTCATGTTCTGCCCTCGTCCTACACTCGGCATTTTAAAAGTTCTCTTCGTCTCACCGTGTCAACCTTGCATCATCAGCGCGTTTTCCTGTCTTCTCATTCCGACTCATTCTGTGCTGATTGTGCCCACTGTCACTCTGTGGCCATCCTGTGTTCATCATTCTGTGCTGATTGTGCCCACTGTTACTCTGTCGCCATCCTGTGTTCATCATTCTGTGCTGACTGTGCCCACTGTTACTCTGTGGCCATCCTGTGTTCATCATTCTGTGCTGATTGTGCCCACTGTCACTCTGTGGCCATCCTGTGTTCATCATTCTGTGCTGGTTGTGCCCACTGTTACTCTGTCGCCATTCTGTGTTTCATCATTCTGTGCTGGTTGTGCCCACTGTTACTCTGTCGCCATCCTGTGTTCATCATTCTGTGCTGATTGTGCCCACTGTTACTCTGTCGCCATCCTGTGTTCATCATCTGTGTTGATTGTGCCCACTGTTACTCTGTCGCCATCCTGTGTTCATCATTCTGTGCTGGTTGTGCCCACTGTTACTCTGTCGCCATCCTGTGTTCATCATTCTGTGCTGGTTGTGCCCACTGTTACTCTGTGGCCATCCTGTTTTCATCGTTCTGTGCTGGTTGTGCCCACTGTGATTGTGCCCACTGTCACTCTGTCGCCATCCTGTTTTCACTACGGTCATCATTCTCGCGCTCTTTCCTTTCCTTGGCTTTCCTCGTCCATCTTTCGTTCATCAGTGTCGCCCCACCCTTTCATCTTTTGTTCGTCTTTCCTGCGTTCTTCTCTTTCTCTCCAGTGCAACATTTACCATTCTTTGAGTTTCCTTCACCATTGTCGCGTCTCACCTCCCCCTTCAAGTCCCCCAGCCCAACATTCATTATTCTTGTCCTTTTTCTCAGCCCAACCTTCCTAGTTTTTACGCCCCCCCCCCCCCCCCCCCCCCCTTCAACATTTGCTGTTCTCATCTTTTCCCTCTGTCCAACAGTGGTCATTCTCACGACCCCACCCCACCCCCTCCCCTGTCCCCATATTAATAATTTTCAATCACCCCTCCTGTATGCACACACACACACACACACACACACACACACACACACACACACACACACACACTCCCGTACAACATTCACCATTCACATAGTTTTACCCTACTCCATCATTCATCTTTCTCAGTCCAATTGTCATTATTGTTACATTTTCCACAGTCCAGCATTACTCATTGTTATGTTCCTGCCCCCCCCCCCCCCCATCCCCAATCTCCCTGCCACCTGTTCAACGTTCATTTTTTTCTTATTCAAACATTCATCGTTCTCAAGTTTTTCCCTGTCCAACATTAATCATTTTCAAGTTTTTACCTCGTCCTGCATTCATTATTCTTACGTTTCCTCCTACTCCAACATTAATCATTCTCACATATTACCCCAGTCTAACATTCATCAGTTTCATGTGTTCTCCAGTCCTACATTAATTATTTTCACGTTTTACCCCGCCCAACATTCATCATTCTCATGTTTTGGCCACTAGCACTCCAAAATTGTTTTATTTTCACGTTTTCTCCATCCGATATCATCATTCTCACGTTTGCCTAGGTCCAACAAACATTATTTTCACGCTTTCCCGCATCGGACATTCATTATTTTCACTATTTCCGCAATCGAACGCTCAATATTCTCACGTTTCCCAAAGGCAAACATTCATCATTCTCGCCTTTTTCCCCGTCCAACATTCATCGTTCTATCATTTTAACAGTTCTCCTGTGACTTATTTATCCCTTTTTACTTTCTTCCCCAATCAGTCATTCATCGTTTCCTCGTTTTTCTCCCGCCAGTCATTTATCATTTTCACATTCATCTCCCGTCACGTGTTCATTATTTTCACATTCTCTCTCTTTTGTCATTCAACATTTTTACATCAAATCATAGCAGCAGAATTGTTACTTAAACCAAACGTGTATTATTTTGTGATTTTTGTCATTCTGAAATTTCTGAATTCAAAAAGGTCCACAACGTGTGTGGAAAAATAAAAATTAAGAACTATTATAAACTCCCATTGTATCCTATTGGATGAGGAATCGTTGTCATGAGGTCTTTTGACAAAGCACCGGCATTTGTAAAGCATTCTAGGAGAACGATTTGTTGTCGAGCCTCATTTCTGATAGGAAAAGTTGAACACAGACAGAATGAAGAGACACTATTTATTAATCAAAGACGAAATGTATATGTATTACATACAAGGAATTTTAAAAAGCATTTGACGTCTTTCTTCTCGCGTAAAAGTGTTGTTGGTATTTTATTGTTGTTTAAAAAAAATGGTGGAATGTCGCTTAAAAAGCCTCTGGAAAAAGTATAGTTTTAGTAAATCAGGCGTGTTGACAAAAAACGTTGATGCATATAAGATAATAAGCTCGAAGAAAAAAGATACACACACACACACACACGCACGCACGCACACACACACACACACACACACACACACACACACACACACACATATATATATATATATATTATATATATATTTCTTTTTCACTTCATGATGTCCAATCAGTTTAAAATCATGTAGCAAGACCCGTGCAAAGTGCAAGCGGTGTGTGTGTGTGTGTGTGTGTGTGTGTGTGTGTGTGTGTGATACATACATCTTGCGTGCGCCCGCGCATGGCTGAATATATACGTGCGCGCGCGCGCGCGCGCGCATAGTTGTATGTGCATGCGAGCGCTGGCGTGCACGTGCCTGTGTGTGTGTGCGTGCATGTGTGTGTGTGGGGGGTGTGTGGTGTGTGGTATGTGTGTTTTATGTGCGCACACGCGTGTGGTTGTATATGTATGTATTAGTGGTGTGTGCGCGCGCATAGTCGTATATATCCTTATGTAGGTGTGCGTGCACAAGCGCGTGTGTATGTGTGCGCGTGTGTACGTGTATGTTTGTGTGTCCCGCGTGCGTTGTGTGCTCTGTGTGTGTGTGTGTGTGTGTGTGCGCGCGTATGTGTGCGCTTGTTTGTGTGTGTGTGTGTGTGTGTGCGCCAGTGGTTTGTGTCTGTGTGTGATATGTACATCTTGCGTGCCCGTGCATGGCTGAAATATACGTGCGCGTGCGCGCGCCCATGGTTGTATTGTATATATGTATGCAGGCGCTCGCGTGCACGTGCCTATGTGTGTGCGCGTGCCTTTGTGTGTGTGTTAGTACCTGCGCGCGTTGTGTATGTGTGTGTGTTATGTGCGCACACGCGTGGTTGTATATGTATGTATGAGTGCGTGTACGCGCGCATAGTCGTTATTCCATATGTAGGTGTGTGTGCACAAGCGCACGCTTGCGCTTGTGTGTGTATGTGTGCACGTGTGTGTGTGTGTGTGTGTGTGTGCGTCCGAGCGCGTTGTATGGCGTGTGAGTGTATGTGTGTGTGCGCACGCACGTGCGTGTGCACACGTATGTGTGCTCTTGCTTGCTTGTGCGTGTGTGTGTGTGTGCGCGTAGGCGCGTGCGCGCGCTACTGGTGTGTGTGTGTGTGTGTGTGTGTGTGTGTGTGATGCATACATCTTGCATGCGCCCGCGCATGGTTGAATATATACGCGCACGTGCGCGCGCGCATAGTTGTATGTGCATGCGAGCGCTCGCGGGCACGTGCCTATGTGTATGTGTGCGTGCATGTGTGTGTGTTTTTCCGCGTGCGTTGGTTGTGTGTGTGTGTGGTATGCGTGTTTTATGTGCGCACACGCGTGGTTGTATAGGTATGTGTTAGTGCGTGTGCGTGCACATAGCCGTATATATCCATATATAGGTGTACGCGCACAAGCGCGTGTGTATGTGTGCGCGTGCATACATGTGTGTTTGTGTGTCCGCGTGCGTTGTGTGGTGTGTGAGTGTGTGTGTGCGCGCACGCGTATGTGTGCGCTTGCTTGCTTGTGTGTGTGTAGGCGCGCGCGTGCTCGAGCAACTGGTGTGTGTGTGTGTGTGTGTGTGTGTGTGTGTGTGTGTGATACATACATCTGGAGTGCGCCCGCGCATGGTTGAATATATTCGTGCGCGTGCGCGCGCGCATAGTTGTATGTGCAATCAAGCGCTCGCGTGCACGTGCCTATGTGTGTGTGCGTGCATGTGTGTGTGTTTGTCCGCGCACGTTGTGTGCGTGTGTGGGATGTGTGTGTGTGGCATGTGTTGTTTTATGTGCGCACACGCGTGGTTGTATATGTATGTGTTAGTGCGTGTGCGCGCGCATAGTCGTATACATCCATATGTAGATTTGCGCGCACAAGCGCGTGTGTATGTGTCCGCGCGCGTTGTGTTGTGTGTGTGTGTGTGTGTGCGCGCGCGCGTATGTGTGCGCTTGCTTGTGTATGTGTATGTGCGCTAGTGGTTTGTGTGTGCGTGCGTGCGTGCATGCGCGCGCGCATGTGTGTGCGTGTGTGTAATGTGTACATCTTGCGTGCGCCCGTGCATGGCTGAATATACGCGCGCGTGCGCGCGTCCATGGTTGTATTGTGTATGTATGCAGGCGCTCGCGTGCACGTGCTTATGTGTGTGCGCGTGCCTTTGTGTGTGTGTGTTGGTACGCGCGCGTTGTGTGTGTGTGTATGTATGTGTGTGTGTGTGTGCGCGCGCGCGCACTTGCGTGGTTGTATATGTATGTATGAGTGCGTGTACGCGCGCATAGTCGTTTATGTCCATATGTAGATGTGCGTGCACAAGCGCTCGCTTGCGCTTGTGTGTGTGTGTGCACGTGTGTATGTGTGTGTTTGTGTGTCCGAGCGCGTTGTGTGGCGTGTGCGTGTATGTGTGTGTGCGCACGCACGTGCATGTGCACACGTATGTCTCTTGCTTGCTTGTGTGTGTGCGCGTAGGCGCGTGCGCGCGCTACTGGTGTGTGTGTGTGTGTGTGTGTGTGTGTGTGTGTGTGTGTGTGTGTGTGTGTTTGATACATGCATCTTGCGTGCGCCCGCGCATGGTTGAAAATATGCGTGCGCGTACGCATAGTTGCATGTGCATGCGAGCGCTCGCGTGCACATGCCTATGTGTGCGTGCGTGTATGTGTTTGTCCGCGCACGTTGTGTGTGTGTGTGTGTGTGTGTGGGGGGGGGGGAGGCGTGGTATGTGTTTTATGTGCGCACATGCGTGGTTGTATATGTATATATTAGTGCATGTGCGCGCGCATAGTCGTATACATCCATATGTAGGTGTGCGCGCACAAGCGCGTGTGTACGTGTGCGCGTGCGTACGTGTGTGTTTGTGTATCCGCGCGCGTTGTGTGGTATGTGTGTGCGCGTGCGTATATGTGCACTTGCTTGTGTATGTGCGCTAGTGGTTTGTGTGTGTGTGCGTGCGTGCATGCGCGCGCGCGTTTGTGTGCTTGTGTGTGATATGTACATCTTGTGTGCGCCCGTGCATGGCTGAATATGTGCGCACGCCCATGGTTGTATTGTTTATGTATCTAGGCGCTCGCGTGCACGTGCCTATGTGTGTGCGCGTGCCTTTGTGTGTGTGTTGGTACGCGCGCGTTGTGTGTGTGTGTGTGTGTGTTATGTGCGCACACGCATGGTTGTATATGTCTGTACGAGTGCGTGTACACGCGCACAGTCGTTTATATCCATATGTAGGTGTGCGTGCACAAGCGCACGCTTTGCGCTTGTGTGTGTGTGTGTGTGCACGCGTGTGTATGTGTGTGTTTGTGTGTCCGAGCGCGTTGTGTGGCGTGTGCGTGTATGTGTGCGTGCGCGCGCACACGTGCGTGTGCTCGCGTATGTGTGCTCTTGCTTGCTTGTGCGTGTGTGTGTGTGTGTGTGTGCGCGCGTAGGCGCGTGCGCGCGCTACTGGTGTGTGTTTGTGTGTGTGTGTGTGTGTGTGTGATACATACATCTTGCGTGCGCCGGCGCATGGTTGAATATATACGTGCGCATGCGCGCGCGCATTGTTGTATGTGCATGCGAGCGCTCGCTTGCACGTGCCTATGTGTGTGTGCGTGCATGTGTGTGTGTGTGTGTTTCCGCGCGCGTTGTGTGTGTGGGATGTGTGTGCGTGGTATGCGTGTTTTATGTGCGCACACGCGTGGTTGTATATGTATGTATTAGTGCATGTGCGCGCGCATAGTCGTATATATCCTTATGTAGGTGTGCGTGCACAAGCGCGTGTGTATGTGTGCGCGTGTGTACCTGTGTGTTTGTGTGTCCGCGCGCGTTGTGTGGTGTGTGTGTGTGTGTGTGTGCATATCTGTGCGCTTGCTTGCTTGTGTGTGTGTGTGCGCGCGTAGGCGCGTGCGCGCGCTACTGGTTGTGTGTGTGTGTGTGTGTGTGTGTGTGTGTGTGTGTGTGTGTGTGTGTGTGTGTGTGATATACATCTTGCGTGTCCCCGCGCATGGTTGAACATATTCGTGCGCGTGCGCGCGCGCATTGTTGTATGTGCATGCGAGCGCTCGCGGGCACGTGCCTATGTGTGAGTGTGCATGCATGTGTGTGTGCGTGTCCGCGCACGTTGTGTGTGTGTGTGTGTGTGTGGGGGGGGTGTCTGGGGTTGGGGGGGGGTATGCGTGTTTTATGTGCGCACACGCGTGGTTGTATATGTGTGTATTAGTGCATGTGCGCGCGCATAGTCGTATACATCCATATGTAGGTGTGCGCGCACAAGCTCGTGTGTATGCGCCCGCGCATGATTGACTATGTACGTGCTCATGCCCACGCATATGGTGGTATTGTATACGCATGCGGGCGCTCGAATCTCGCATGTGTGCGTGTGTGTTTGTACGCACGCGAGTTGTGTGTGTGTGTGTGTGTGTGTGTGTGTGTGTGTGTGTGTGTGTTGTAGCGTGTGTATGTGTGTTATGTGTGTTTTATGTGCGCACACGCGTGGTTGGATATGCATATATTAGTGCCTGTGCGCGCGCATAGTTGTATAAGTCCATATGTAGGTGTGCACACACACAACACACGCTTTCGCGTGTTTGTGTGTCCACGCGCGTTGTATGAGTATGTGTGTGTGTGCGCGCGCGCACTCACGCGCGTGGGCGCGTCTGTGTGGTACGCTTGCTTGTGTGTGTGTGCGCGCACGTGCGCACTTGTGTTTTGTGTGAGTGTGTGTGATATGTACATCTTGCGTGCGCCCGTGCATGGTTGAAATATGTACATGCGCGTTCGCGCGCAGGTTTGTATTGTATTTGCATGCGTGCCCTCGCGTGCACGTGCCCTGTGTGTGTGTGTGTGTTATGTGCGCACACGCGTAGTATTAGTGCGTGTGCGCGGGCATAGTTGTACATGTCCACATGTAGGTGTGCGCGAACAAGCGCACGCTTGCGCTTGTGTGTGTATGTGTGCGCGTGTGTGTTTGTGTGTCCACGCGCGTTGTGTGTACGTGTGTGTACGTGCACGCGCGAGCGTGTGCGCGCGTGTAAGTGTGCTTGCTTGCGTGTGTGTGTGTGCGCGCGCGCTCGTGGTTTGTGTGTGTGTATATGTGCGCGCGCGCGCGCATGTGTGTGTGTGTGTGTGTGGTGTGTGAGAAGGAAGGGAGTGGGGCGTATGACCATGTTAAGTGATGTGTTTGTGGAGGAGCGACAGGACAGGGGAAAAGATGGGGCTGGCGAGTTGTCAAGGAAGGGGGGCTGGTGAGTAGTCAAGGAAGGGGGCTGGTGAGTTGTCAAGGAAGGAGGGGTGGTGAGTTGTCAAGGAAGGAGGGGGTGGTGAGTTGTCAAGGAAGGGGGGCTGGTGAGTTGTCAAGGAAGGGGGGCTGGTGAGTTGTCAAGGAAGGGGGGCTGGTGAGTTGGCAAGGAAGGGGGCTGGTGAGTTGTCAAGGAAGGAGGGGTGGGAGAGTATGTGGATGTAACTTTTCAAATGAAATGCGTTTTAGTTGTTTTGACGAGCTGTACTGTATTTGAATGACCTCCAAGCATGCTTTCTTGTACTTTTTTTTTTTTTTTTTGCACAGTGCTGGAAATACGGCTTAACTTGGTCTTAGTCGCCGTGCCCCCCCCCCCCCCCCCCCTCTCTGTGTCTCTGTCTCTGTCTGTGTGTGTGTGTGTGTGTGTGTGTGTACTTATACCCTTGTCTCTTGCGTTGACTATTCTTCGTTGATGCTTTAATTTTTTATGGCATTGACTGTGAAAGACATATAGTTTTGCTTTTACTAGTTTCTATTGTGTTATAAATATAGACGTGTTCATCATTAAAAGCTTGCAATAATAAATAAATTACAAATCTGTGTTCTATAATGTCAAACTCAATAGAGTAACCGAAGGTTTGTATCGGCGATTTTCTACTCCGGGGAATCTGAATGTGTAACACTCGTCTAAGTCTCGTCATCTTTTCAGAATGTCTAGACCCTTCAGTGTGTCATTATTACTGCTCCTTCTTTTGACCTTCCTAAGGTACAAACGACATGAATGGGGTATAATATTCAGACGATATTATTTCCATCTTGACAATGCAAATCTTAGAAGATGAGGGTAATAAATCATGTACAAAAATTTTATCAACTGGAGGTAGATACATTAAACATGTACACGATATGAAATGGACTCGCACATTTGGGAGAGAAAACACTAATAAGTTTTTTACGGGGAGAATCCGATATCATTGCTACACCAGATGGTGGATAACAAAAACTTTTCAGTATTCACAAGACGAAGTTTTTGAATATTCACGTACTAGTTATTACAGACTCAGTTTCATACTGAAAATTTGATAATGACAAGGAAAAAGTCAAAAATTAGTTTTTACTTCAATTGATGTTTAACCACGGGATCAAGATATAACAACAACAACAACAGCAACAACGACTGTAAACCTCCGTTACCACAGTCACCAGCCTCGTCCGATCAAAAGTGATCTATGAATAAGAAATTTATTTTTTCAGCTCCGCACATTTTGTTGAATAAGATACAATCTACAGACAGTAGAGCTATTGAATTAGTTCTTGGCAGTCCGGTACATACAACTATATTGAATTCATACCATGAGGCTGGCTTACTGTCTCTTTCAGACTAAATAAGTTGTCAAAAGCTAATCGTTTTTATTGGAAGTGTTTTTGTCTAGAGTTCAGAGACAGACAGTGTATTCTCAGACTCTGGCAACGAGTATCTGAAAAGAACTAGACACACGCTGTCTCTCCCCAGCCAGTCAGAAATTATACAAATGAACTTTACAAAACAAATCAAAAATGCAATTCTTTTCTTTCATCTGTTTCATCAGGCCCAACAGTGCTTGTCATGCCTCACTGAGGGAACCAGCAGGTCAGATTTGATAATGATTGAACTTTTCTGACGACAAGTGAAAAACATTAACATTTCATTATCTGAGGAAGATGATAACGTAAACATATTATTTTCTGAAACTTTAGAACATGTTAAAGCGGTGTATCTAAATTATTGTTTTTAAATGTTAACAGATGGCTCGATCCTGGAATCACGCACATTTTCTGGATTCTGTCGTTTGTGTTCCGAGGTCTTGGGCTGTATTGATGGTTTCCCTGTCCATTCTGCAACATTGATAGTCCACTGTTTGTCAACCAAGCAGCTGATCATGATCGAGCTCACGGTGCCATATGAGAACAGAATGGAGGCAGCTCAAATCTACAAGACTGAAAAGTATGCCGATCTGGCAAACAGCCTGAGGAGAGAAGGCTATCAGGTCAAAGTCCTCACTGCAGAAATTGGAGCTAGGGGGTTTGTGGGAACGTCGGCATACAGCCTCATGAAACAGCTCTCAGTTGCAGGGAGGGAAAAACCCAGAGTCCTGAAAGCAATGGCAGAAGCAGCAGAGAGGTGTTCAAGTTGGATCTGGTCAAGGAGGAACAAAAGTGAACTTCATAAGGCTGAACTTCCTACAAAATATCAGGTGCCCCAGTGGCTCGGTGGTTAGTGCGCGAGTTATTAAGTGGAAAATGAGCATGTCCAGAGGGGCATGGGTTCGAATCCCAGCCATGGCTCGTCCCAAGATGGGAAAAAAAAAAAGGGCAGCAGAGGGACATCCGGAGTCATGAACCGGGTGTGGCCCAATCCCCCTAGAGTTTCAGGAGATAAGGGCCGAAACACTTGCTTGAAGGGGGGGCTTCTTTTCTGAGGACTCTCTGCTGCCACGCTGTCCACGAGTTTCTTTCTACATCTACTTGGTCTCGCTCCTTCACCGCTTTTCTGGACGGTTATCTTAAGCGGGGCCGTTGGATCTTTATCACAGTGCCAACTTGGTTTCTTTGCTTTTGAAGGTGTCGGCACGTCTTTGTATAGCCCAGTGTGCCGTTTGATGGTTAGGCGCACTTGTTCAATGGTGATATGATCAGTTCATCATTCTGGTGTACAGTATCTACCAATGATATCTCATTTCTAGGATTGGTTCTTTCTTCCAGTGCCATGTTGCGTCTGTATATAGAAAAATGAAGTACAAGCCGTGCATGCAGGAGCCAGAATTGTGCTTCACTGAGATGTTGTTGTCTTTCCATACAGGGTTCAGTCTGCACAGAACTGATGTCTCAGCTGCTTTTGGTTTAAATTCCTCCATCGCTGATAATAAATCCCAGATACATGAACTGTTTAAGAGTTCCTAGTTTCTATGCATGGTTATATCAGTACTGGAGGTGGTGGTGTGGCCATTAGCTTGGTCTTCTCGATGCTGATATCCATACTAGGTCTCGTAGACGTTTCATCAGTTTTTGAACAAGCTCAGTGAGTTCTTGTTCAGTGCCCGCCAGACCATCCAAGTTACCTGCAAAGGTTCGTGAAAGTTCTTCTTGTAGTGCTGATCGTGTTGACATTATCTTCCGAGTGGATTATCCGTGAGGCATTCCAGGACTGTTGAAAAGTATTGGAGAGAGAAAAGTGCCCTGACGAATCCTAACGATATGTAGGACTACTTTCCATTCGCGCCCTTTGTGGGTAATGCACTGGTCGCTTTGGCGTATACTTGCTGGATGTTGTTAGCTTTGTGCGAGAACAAGTTTCTTAATATCGGTGTATAGCGCTTCTCGACAGACCCTGTCAAAAGCCTCTCTGAAGTCCGTGAAGACGTGACAGCATTCCTTCGGTGCTGCAGGTGTTTTTTGGTGAAGGTTGAATATCTGTTCGATGATACTTCAGCCATTCAGATACAGCCCTGTCTGTCTGCAGCTGTAATCTATCCAGAGTGATTTTGAACATGACGTCGCTTACATTGTTGTTCTAACTGATCTTGCGCTTGTTCCGGCAGTGTTGAGGATTTCCTCTCTTTGGAAGTGTGAGGATTGGTGATCGACTCTCTTTGGCGTTAGCCACACTCAAGTGTGCCAGATTTTGTTACTATACTAGTCACATAAAGTTAAGCACAGGCCTTTGCACACAGGGGGTTGATTCATCCCTTCAAAAAACATTGGGTTTTTTTTGTTATGCGGCAACCAATGATGGAATCTCACACAGCAGTGTGTAATCCAGCCTGTGTCAACTGGTAGTGCGCACGGGGGTCTTGGTGACCTCGTTACCGCGCGGGATAAAAAGTGCAAAGTTGCGTTAACTGTGCCTGTTTTGCATCAAGCTTGCTGGCGACACAAGATGTGTAAAATGAAAAATTCTTTTTTCCCGTGCAAGAGCAGTCTCTCAAGTGAGTTTTATGCCCCTTCTTTTGGCTGTTTAAGCGCGGGGTTGGTTACTGTCAGCCCTTTTCTCACCATGCCACCACGAAGAAAACTTAGCACCTTTGACAAAACCAGGGCGATTGCGTGGATACAGATGGCATTGCAAAGGCTTAAGTGGCGCGACGACTTGGTGTGCATCATTCAGTTATTGTTAGACTGAATCAGCGTTTTAGGGCGACCAACAGCGTTGAAGAGAGGCCACGGTCAGGTCGGCCTAGGCAGACTACTCCCAGAGAAGATCGTTTCATCGAGAGGCAGGCCCTATTGCAGCGGGATACCACTTCCACCAGCATCCAAAGGCAGCTTCGTATGGCAAATAACACCATCCTCAGCCGTCAAGCCATACGAAACCGTCTTCACCACTTCGGCCTCAGATCACGTCGCCCAGCTGTTCGACCACGACTGCTAGCAGCCCCATAGGCTGGCTCGCCGAGCTTTCTGCCATCGTCATGTGAGATGGAACCAACAACAGTGGTCCCAGGTCCTCTTTTCAGATGAGTCGCGGTTTAGTCTTGAACACAATGACGGCCGAACTAGAGTTTGGAGGCGTGTTGGTGAACGTTACATTGATGCAGCTGTTCGCCAGACCAGGGCCTTTGGGGGAGGATCTGTTATGGTATGGGGTGCCTTCAGCCTCCACCACAAGACACCACTCTACCATATTGATGGAAACCTCACAGACATCCGCTATCGGGATGAAATCCTGGCGCCTTTCGTTGTTCCGACCATGCAACGGATAGGACCCATGGCAGTCTTCCAAGACGACAATGCTCGGCCACATAGGGCCCGGGTGGCCGAAAACTTCATTGTGCAGGCCGGCATCAACAGGATGATCTTCCTGGCGTATAGTCCCGACCTCAATCCCATCGAGCATATTAGGGATGAGTTGGGGAGACGTGTGAAGGAGAACCATCCACCCTCCCAGAGACCGCCAGGATCTCTTCCAAATGCTGCAACTGGAATGGCAGAGAATCCCTCAGAGGGTCATCAGAACACTGGTCAACTCGATGAGGAGTCGTCGCTGCGTGGAATGTCTCGCCAATGGCGGTGGCCACACCCACTATTGAAATGATTTTGTGAACTGAACAGATTTTGCGAACTTTGATTTCGACCCATCCTCTGTTTAATTGTCTGTAAATCAACAACCGTTCATTCGATCCCAATGAATTCAATGTACGTTGGAACAAGATAATGAATTAAATCTGTTCCCAATTTCAAAATCGTGGCTTTTATATTTTGGAAATTATGCGGGTACATGTAAACTGTGCTTAACTTTATGTGACTAGTATATATCAGTTACTGCCGCCCCCCCCCCCCCCCCCCCCCCCATATTCAAGTGTTCTGCAGGGATCTTATCGGTGCTTGCAGCCTTACCATGTTTCAGCGACTTCATTGCTACTACTACTTCTTTGACACAGTGTTGGAAAGTCGTCTCCCTTTGATGAATTCTGAACTGTTAACATGTTTGGATCTCTTTTGCTCTGTTTGAAGCAGAGCTCAATGCAAAGTTTCTATATATATTCTTATTATGTGTAGAGACAGTAATTGTCTTTGTCCTGAGTGGTGATGTTTTGGATTTGCGGCGGAGAATTTTTTTTCACAGGCTTTTTGTAGCTTTGTTATCCAGATGTTTCTCAATGTTGTCACACTCTCATTTTCATGCCGTCTAACATTCACCATGAGTATGCTCTTCTGTCTTCATTCCCTCCATCATTCAGTTTGATCACGTTTCCACTCCTCATTCCTCCTCGTCGTTCATCACACTGGCGTTTCTCCTTTTCTGTCCCGTCTACATTCACAATCACCACGTCCCTTGTTCAAACTCCGTAAGTCATTTGTCATGCTTTTAAAGTTCTGCCCTTCATAATCGTCGACTTCGCTCAATCAGTAACCAGTCTCACGATCTTTTCTTTGTGTCCCAGGCCCATCATTCATTTATCGTTCTGGCGTTCTCTTCTTCTATCCTTCCGGTCTGTCATTGATTGTTGTCCAGTCGTTGTCGTCGTCTCCTCTCGAGCATCATTTATATCGCCACGTTCTTTTTTTTTTTTTCCTCCAGTCTACCGTTCATCAACTTTACGTTTTGCACATCCACTCCTATGTCGTGTTTTGCTCATGCCATCTCATCATATCATTCATCATTCATAAGGCGTCTCTCTCAGTCTCGTTCCTCCTCCTCCTCCTCCTCCTCCTCCTCCTCCTCACCATCAATATCATTATGTCTCTCTCTCTCGCTTTCTCTCTCTCTCTCTCTCTCTCTCTCAGAGATGGAGAGAGAGTGAGAGAGAGAATGTCAATGACAAATACCCATTAGACAGGGGTCATGTGTGAACGTAACTCGGTAACATCCATCGCTCATCTCGCCCCTTCCTTCCTCCTCCCGCCACCCCTCACCCACAACTCATTCCGGGACAGCCCCCCCCCCCCCGACACGCATACATCCACCTACACGGCATACACACACACACACACACACGCACACACACACACACACATACATACACGCGCGCGCGCGCGCACACACACACGCGTATGCGTGTTGAATTATCATCTGGTCCTCACTTCGAGCCGGTCGAGGTGTAGCAATTGATTTTTCAAGAAATTTGAAACTGTCGATCTAGCTCTGTGCGCGCGCGCGTGTGTGTAATGTTATTATTGACGAGACTACATCAACACTAATGTCAGATAAGCATTCACATTCTAGATAAAAGATCACTTTTAAGTGATAGACCTGCATTTGCAGACACACATACACACACGCGCGCGCGCGCGCATGCATGCACGCACGCACGCACGAACTCGAGCGCACACACACACACACACACACACACACACACACACACACACACTTTTCCCCCTTTTTCCTTAACCCCCCCCCCTTTAAGTTTTTCCTTTCACTGTTTACTCACTCCTACCACTGATTGCTTGCTTTTTCTGTGAGTAGCAGTCAGCCTTTTATTCTTTCTTCTTGCCCCCTTCCCTGTGCAGTTGAGAAAGGGTCTATGACCTGAAATGTATTGCTTTAGCATCTTTGTCTTCTTAATCGACGAATGTTACCCTGAGGTGGAAAAGTTTTTTTTTTTTTTTTTTTTTTAACCTTTGTTTTCTCTTCGCTTTTATGTCGATCCTGTGGTCTTCATCTTTTTTTTATTATTGACCAAAGTAACATTTCGTGTGTGTGTGTGTGTGTGTGTGTGGGGGGGGGGGGGGGCGTACGAGAGAGAGAGGTATATATCATTCATTAGATAAAAACTTTTATCAAAACTTGCACTTTTAAGGAAAAATAATAACAGAAAATGCAAAATAACTACATTAAAATGTTCATTAAGTGCATTAGACTGCTTCGATTATGTTATCAAGTACAATCAACATCGGAATTAGAGAGATTGATCATTCGTGATTCATTTGTCTACTAATTCATCTTTGGTAGTTAATTACTAACTAATCTATTTATCATTTGATTTCCCTATTCATTTCTCGATTGATTGATTCATTCATTCATTTACTCATTTCTTTTACATCTGAGCAATATTTCGCGGTGTGTATGCCCCGTGATGTGTGCAATCACAGTAGTACAAATGGAAAGTTTTGGGTTTTCTGTGTTTACATTTGTAATTTAACTGCACTAGATTTAAATTAATGGCAAGTGGAGTTGTAACAACAGGTTTGTTTTTCCCTTCTCTCTACCCTCAACTCCCCGCCCACCCCCGCTTTCTTTTTCTTTTCTTTTGTTTTTTTTTTTTAAGACGAGTTTGTTGTACAATCGTTTACGTTCTTTTAATTCTTTGGTTCCGTGTTTGTGACTTTTTTCCATTTGTTTTTTCTTTCTTCGTCCCATCCTTTCTTTGTTTGTTTTTTTTTTTAGAATCAATTTGTTTTTGTTATGTTTTGTTTGTTTTGTTTTGTTTGCTTTTTTCGTGCGTTTGTTCGGTCGGTCGATCGGTCGCTCGGTCAGTCGGTTGTTCAGACATTCATTCGTTCAGTTGGTTGTTTCAATCATTCGCTCGCACATTTTGTTCGGTCGATCGCTCAGTCAGACATTCATTCGTTCAGTCATTTGTTCGTATACTTGTTCGTTCGGTCGATCGCTCATTTGTCGTTTATTCGGTCAGTCGGTCGTTCAGTCATTTGTTCGTATACTTGTTCGGTCGATCGCTCATTTGTCGTTTATTCAGTCAGTCGGTCGCTTAGTCATACATTCTTTCAGTCGGTCACGCGATCTTTTATTCATTCATTCGTTCAGTCGGTCAGTTGATGGTTCGTTCATTCGTTCAATTCATTCATTCTTTCAGTCGGTCGTTGGGTCATTCGTTCGTGCAGCCAGTCAGTCATCGGTTCAGTTTTTCATTAGTTCAGTCGGTCATTCATTCATTCGATCAGTCGGTCGTTTTGTCATTCATTCTTTCACGCATATAGTCATTCATTCGTTCAGTCGGTCATCGGTCATTCAGACATTCATTCGTTCAGTCGGTCAACCAGTCGTTTATTTTTATTTGTTCAGTCGGTCAACTGGTCGTTCAGACATTCAATCGGTCGTTCGGTCATTTGTTTGTGCGGTCAGTCGGTCGGTCGTTCAGTCACTCATTCGTTCAGTCGATCATTTATTCATCCATTCGTCCAGTCGGTCCGTCGATCGTTCATTCCTTCATTCGTCCAGTCGGTCCGTCGATTGTTCATTCGTTTAGTCGATCATTCATTCATTCATTCGTCCAGTCGGTCCGTCGATCGTTCGTTCGGGCAGTCGATCGTTCATTCGTTCAGTCGGTCAGTCGATCGATCGTTCATTCATTCGTTCAGTCGATCTTTCCTTCCTTCATTCAGTCAGCCGGTCGTTCAGTTATTCATTCGTTCAGTCGTCCAACCATTTATTCGGTCAGTCGGTCTTTCATTCATTCATTCGGGACATTCTTTCACTGAGTCCTACATTCGCTCAGTCGGTCATCGGTCGTTTAGACATTCAATTGTGCAAGTCAATCAGTCGGTCGTTCAGTCATTAACTCGCTGAGTCGGTCGTTCATTCATTCATTCGTTCAGTCGGTTGGCCGTACGTTTACTGATTCATTATTTCAGTTTGGACAATCATTCGTTCGTTCAATTGGTCAGGCGGTCGTTCAGTTATTCATTCGGTCAGTCGATCGGTCATTCATTCATTTGTGCAGTCGGCCATCAGTTGTTCATTCATTCGTTCAGTCGGTTGGCCGGTCGTTTAGTGATTCATTCTTTCAGTCGGACAGTGTCATTCGTTTAGTCGGTCAGTCGATCATTCAGCCATTCACTGGTTCAATCGGTCGATCGATCGTTTAGTCACCTATCCGTTCAATCGGTCGTTCAGTCATCCATTCGTTCAGTCAGTCCTCCAGTCATTCATTCGGTTAGTCACCCACTCAGTCATTCGTTTGATTTGGTCTGTCGACCGTTCAGTCGGTGAGCCGGTTTTTCAATTACTAACTTATTCAGTCAATAAATCGGTCCTTCATATATTTATTCAATCAGTCGGTTGTTCAGTCATTCATTCATTAAGTCGGTCAGTCGGTTGTTCATTCATTCATTCGTTCAGTCGGTTTGATCGGTCGTTCAGTCATTAATCCGTTCAGTCGGTTGTTCAGCCATCGATTCGTTCAGTCGGTCAGTCGATCGCTTCAGTCGTTCATCCGAGATGAAAATATAGGGCATGACATGGATGATGGAATGGGGGGGGGGGGGGGGGGGGGGGGGGGGGGGGGGGAGGTATGCAGGGTGTAACATGGACGGGGGTTCAGGGGGTGCGGACGAAGGATGTGACATTGATGGAAGACAGAGAAGGATGTGACATTGATGGAATACAGGGAAGGATGTGACATTGATGGAATACAGGGAAGGATGTGACATTGATGGAATACAGGGAAGGATGTGACATTGATGGAATACAGGGAAGGATGTGACATTGATGGAATACAGGGAAGGATGTGACATTGATGGAATACAGGGAAGGATGTGACATTGATGGAATACAGGGAATGCAGATTTGGGGGCTTCACATAGATGGGGGTAGGGGGCGCGGATTTCAGATCATGATATAGGTTGGAGTATGGGGAGGGGGTGCGTCAATTTTAGGGTAGGACTGGGGGTGGGAGGGGTGGAATTCGATGCCTGACATGGTTGGGGTAGGGGAAGGGTGGGGAGGCTGATTTCACGAAATGTCACGGATTTGAGTGGAGGGAAGGGGTGGGGGGTGGGCTCGAATTTTCGAGAATGACATGGATGGGTATAGTATGTGGAGGATGCAAGGCGTGACATAGGTGAGGGTATAGGTTATGACGTGAGTGGGGGAACAGGAAGTGAAGATTTCAGGGCCTGACATATGCAGGCGTATGATGAGGGGGGGGGGCGTGGATGCAGGGTGTGACGTAAGTGGGTGTACTTGGGAGGAGGGGGCGGGGATGAAGGACGTGACATGATGGACGTACTTCAGAAGAGGGGGCAGATGAAGGACGTGACATGATGGACGTACTTCAGAAGAGGGGGCAGATAAAGGGCGTGACGTAGGTGGGTGTATTGAGCAAAGGGGGGGTGCGACGATGGACGTGACGTAAATGGGCGTATTGTGACGGACGGGGAGGATGAAGCGCGTGACGTGGCTGGCGTTAATGGGACAGAGGGAGCATGCAAGTAGGGAGTGACGGGAGGGGGGGGGGGGGGAGGGCGTTTGGGGGTAGAGGGGGTCGTGGATGAAGGAAGTAATATGATGACCGTATTTGGGCAAAGGGGGTGCGGATGAAAAACATGACGCGGGCGGAGGGGAACACAGATGTAGGGTTCGACAAGGTGGCTGTATAGGGCAGAGGGACTTGGATGGAGGACGTGACGTGGATGGGTTTATTTGGGCGGAAGGGGCGCAATTGAAGGGCGTGACCTGCTGGTGAGTGCACTGGGGTAGAGGGGGCGTAGATGTAGGGCGTGACGTGGGTGGGCGAAGTGGAGGGGGTGGCGTTACGCACATGGGAGGGCGTAATAGGATAGGACTGACGTGGATGGTCAAACGGATGGAAGCATGGAGGTGGGGGGGGGGGGGATGTGGATGCACATGGGTGGGTATAATGGGTTGAAAAGAGCGTATATGCAGAGCGTGACATAAGTGGGTGTACGTGGGGAGGAGGGGGTAGCATGGATACATGTGACATGGGTGGAGGTGAGGCACCTACGTAGCGCGCGACATACATGGGCATACGTGGGAGGGGGGGTGGGGAGGAGCAAATGCAGGGTATGACGTATGGCGGTACGGGTGACGTGGATTTAGGGTGTGCCATGGGTACAGCGCCGTGGATTTAGGGTGTGCCATGGGTACAGCGCCGTGGATTTAGGCTGTGCCATGGGTACGGCGTGGTGGATTTAGGGTGTGCCATGGATACGGCGTGGTGGATTTAGGGTGTGCCATGGGTACGGCGTGGTGGATTAGGGTGTGCCATGGGTACGGCGTCGTGGATTTAGGGTGTGCCATGGGTACGGCGCCGTGGATTTAGGGTGTGCCATGGGTACGGCGCCGTGGATTTAGGGTATGCCATGGGTACGACGCCGTGGATTTAGGGTGTGCCATGGGTACGGCGTGGTGGATTTAGGGTATGGCGTGGGTACGGCGTGGTGGATTTAGGGTGTGCCATGGGCATGGCGTGGTGGATTTAGGGTGTGCCATGGGTACGGCGCCGTGGATTTAGGGTGTGCCATGGGCATGGCGTGGTGGATTTAGGGTGTGCCATGGGTACAGCGTCGTGGATTTAGGGTGTGCCATGGGTACAGCGTGGTGGATTTAGGGTGTGCCATGGGTATGGCGTGGTGGATTCAGGGTGTGCCATGGGTACGGCGCCGTGGATGCAGGCTGGGACATGGATGGGGTAAGGGGGCCTCAAATGCAGTGTACGACGTGATGGCGTGTATAGATGACGCGGCGGACACGGTGTACGACGCTGGTGATGATGGTGCGGAGGCTGCGGATGCAGGGCGTGGCATGAGTGGGGGAAACGGGTGAGGGGAGGTGCAAATACAGGCCATGGCATGGGTGGGGGGGATGGAGTGAGTGGATGCAGGGTGGAACGCAGGTGGGAGGTAGGTAAGGGTTGCTCATTGCCCGGCCGAGCGCAAAGGGCCATACAATGGATGGCAAGGGGCGCAGATGCAGGGCGTGAAATTGGTGGGAGTACAGGGAATGCAGATCTGGGGGCTTCACACGGATAGGGGTAGTGGGCGTGGCGTTCAGATCATGATGGAGGTTGGGGGACAGGGTTGGGGGGGAGGTGTTCGTCAATTTCAGGGCGTGACATGGTAGGACTAAGGAGGGGGGGGGGGGGGTAGGGGTAGTGTTCAGCAACTTATAGGGGGGTGTTAGCGGAAGGGTGGGGGATGCTGATTTTCAGGTGTGACATGAATATGGGTACGGAGTTGGGGGGGGGGGGGGGGGGAGGGGCAGTATTTTAGAGCATGATATTGATGGGGATACGATAGGAAGAATACAGTTTCAGTGTCGGTTTCATCTAGGAGACGTCACTGCGTGTGGACTGTTTACCTTTACGCTACACCATAACCGTTGAGTTTTGAGACCACACCGTGTATGATTTGAAGTTGATGCATAAATGAAATTGTTGACTAAGATGAGAGAATGTAAGAAGAGGGTCTCGTGGCTACGACTTAAAAGATGTCTGACCTACACCATGAGCTCAAGGCGCTGGCCAGACCTTGTGTGTACCGACCTAACATTGGTTGTGCCATTGTCATTGTATGTGTGTGTGGTAAGTGTACACGTGTGTGTATGGGTGTGGTGGCATGGGCCCGGGGTATGTGTGTAAGAGCATCTGTGTGCATGATGCGCGTATACATTGTGTGCGTGTGCGCACATGTGTGTGCACGCTTGTGTGTGTGTGTGCGCGCGCATATGTGTGCGAGTAGGATTGAGCGGAAGAACGTGCGCGCGTGCGTGTGTGTGTGTGTGTGCGTGCGTGCTTGCTTGTGTGTGTATGACCACACACACACGCGCGCGCGCGCGCACATGCCATAACAATAAGAATAACAATCCCCACCCCCCGTGTACGCACGCACGCACGCACGCACGCACACACACACACACACACACACTCAAACTAACTCGCTCGCTCGCTCGCACACCAAGGCTAGCACACGCATCTGAGGACTCTCCAATTTATTCGCCTGCATCACGCCGGTGATGAAACACACCAGCGCACACACGTCTACAGTATGCCCTGGGGTACCTGAGAGATTCAAAGTCTTATCGTAGATGAAATGTGTTTTCATCATTTGTGTTTGTTATTGAAAAGGCCTCGAGATTATTCCAATGTTTGGATGTTTCTTGCTCTTCCTGTAAGTCTGGATGTGTGACCACTTCCTCTCTTGATGTTCAGATCTGAAAGATGGTCTTTGGTATAGTGGCTTTCCTCTTGTTTGCTTCAGGTCATTCTTCGAATATCTTATCCCATCAGATCAGCCAAGCTGCAATCCAGTTCTTAGGGCGTGGGTAAAGTGCGTGACGGTGGGCGTATTGGGGCAGAAGAAGGGGCGCGGATGAAGGGCGTGACATGGTGGATGCACTAGGGTAGTGGGGCGCGGATGAAGGACGTGGCATGGTGGATGCACTAGGGTAGAGGGGCGCGGATGAAGGACGTGACATGGTGGGTGCATTGGGTAGAGGGGACGCAGATAAAGGGCGTGACATAAGGGGTGGGTTGGAGTGGATGCAGCATAAGAAACGAACTGGAGGGAGAGGAGGGGGCGTAAGGCGTAACGGGTAAATGTAATGTGAAGGGAAGGGGCGCATAAACAGGGCGTGACATGGATGATGGCCGATTTGGGGGAGAGATGAGGGTGGATGGAAAAAGCGCTGAGGCAGGGCGGGACATGAATGGGCGTACGTGGGAGGCGGTGGGGGGAGGAGCAGATAAAAGGTTTAACGTGTGGAGACATGGGTACGGGGTCACGAGTAAAGGGCGTGACGTGGGTGGGCGTACTGGGACAGAGGGCGTGGATGAAGAGCGTGACAGCGTGGATGTGTTGAGGCAGAGGGGGTGGATAAAGGACGTGACATGGGTGTCTTACTAGAGCCGACGGAGCGTAGATGAAGGGCGTGACATAATGGCCATATTGGAGGGGGGGGGGGGGGGGGAGATGAAGAGCGTGACATGGGTGGGTGTTTTGGGGCAGAGGGGGCGCAAACGCAGGACGTGATATAGCTGGGCGAACTGGATGGAGGAAGGAAGGGGGATGAGGGTGGACGGACGCTATGCGTGAAATGGACGGGCGTAAGGAAGGCGGGGGGGGGGGGAGAGGAATATGTGGATGAACTTGTGTGGGCGTAATGGGTTGGAGGGAGTGTGTGCGCAGGACCTGACAACCATCTTTACCCTCCACCATCCAGCACACACACACACACACACACACACACACACACACATGCATACGTATACGCATACGCACACCTGCAAGTACTTAACGCATGGCTTCTGTTCATCACTGACACCTCAAAATGCATTTAAAAATCAGCTTTGATAGTGAAAGAGAATGAACATTGATTTTTGAAAGACTATCTGGCAGAGTCCCACCTTCCAGAAAGTGTAAAACCCTGGAAGGAAAAGTGTCATCATCGAACAATTGCCTGAATACAATATTGTTTCATGAATTATCATTATATGCTTTTTAAAACAAAAACAGTCCATTTCAGAAAGAACGTGAAGTGGTTTTGCCGCTGCATATTTATGAACAACATACAGTGTACATACATGTGCTGCATATGTTGTCACATTTCAAAATCATGAAAAGAGCACAGCTGATCTCTGATAACATTTGTTTTTGATAAATTTACATTTGATAACATTTGTTTTTGATAAATTTACATTTGCTCCATGTAGACGTTGTACTACTTTGGTTTGAAACCACTTGAATTCTAACGTCGTGAATTTTGCTAGTTTTCCTGAAAAAAAATTCCCCCTGTTGCTTTCAAAATGTAATTCAGTATTCCATTTGATACTATATATTTTAACAATATATTGCCTTCAAATGCAAAAACCTGGTCAAGTGGGGAAAAACAGACGATCCCTCATGCCCCCTTTGCCATGAAAAACAAACAGTGGAGCATGTCCTAAGCTCATGTAAAGTAGCCCTGGCTCAAGGAAGGTACACATGGAGGCACAACCAAGTGCTCAAAGAGATTGTACAAGTAGTCTGGGCTAGTACCAACACCACAAAAGGGAACATCAGGACTCCAAAAGCACCCGCAACATTCTTCACGGCAGGAGGCAGCGAATCATGGCCAAGAACAACAGTGCCCACCAGACATAGTATTACACTCTCAGTCAACCAAGCAGCTGATCATGATCGAGCTCACGGTGCCATATGAGAACAGAATGGAGGCAGCTCAGATCTACAAGACTGAAAAGTATGCTGATCTGGCAAACAGCCTGAGGAGAGAAGGCTATCAGGTCAAAGTCCTCACTGCAGAAATTGGAGCTAGGGGGTTTGTGGGAACGTCTGCATACAGCCTCATGAAACAGCTCTCAGTTGCAGGGAGGGAAAAAACCAAAGCCCTGAAAGCAATGGCAGAAGCGGCAGAGAGGTGTTCAAGTTGGATCTGGTCAAGGAGGAACAAAAGTGAACTTCATAAGGCTTAACTTTCCTACAAATATCAGGTGTCCCTGTGGCTCAGTGGTTAGTGCGCGAGTCATGAGCATGTCCAGAAGGGCATGGGTTCGAATCCCAGTCATGGCTCATCCCAAGATGGAAAAAAAAAAAAAAAAAAAAAAAGGGGGGCAGCAGAGGGACATCCGGAGTCATGAACCGGGGGTGTGCCCCACCCCCCTAGAGTGTCAGGAGATAAGGGCCGAAACACTCTCGCTTGAAGGGGGCTTCTCTTCTGAGGACTCTCTGCTGCCACGCTCTCCACGAGTTTTCTTTCTACTGATGCATGGGTAAACCATTGACTTCCGGGAATAGGCCGGAGGGACGTCCGGGAAAGACCGGAGGACACTGGGAAAGACCAGAACCAAGGGCTCTGTGGGCTGGCTCCCCACTTTGCCTTCAACATGTGGCTACTAAAACAAAAGGAAAAGATGCTCCCAGGATTCACCGAAAGGGGGGAGAGAATGATGAATCCATCGGTGCTCAACCAATCACGACTGCAAATCCCAAACGGACTACGAATCCATGTGTCTGTGGAAAGCGTTTCGCTACCTACCACCCGTGGCATGAAGATCCACAGAACAAAGATGGGATGTGTGAAGACTCATCTGAATGAGCAGCAGCGCACTGCATCAGCAGATAAGACGTCGGAAGACCAAGGCCAGGATTTAAACCAC
>JADBJO010015295.1:0-7500 GCA_016801955.1 Conus betulinus
TGGTCTGATTCTAGACCTGGGCCGCGGAACAGCCAGGAACTGTTCCTCTTCCTGTCTTCATGTGTACTCGCTATCTCCACTGGCATAGCAACTATTCAATTATCATAGAGTATAGCGTGGCGTTGCTCCTTCCTGCTTTCGTATGGAACAGTGAGTTCAATCGATAATTTGTTTTGAAAAACCTAGGTGGCATGAAGAATTCCTGTTCACATGCCGCCGTCCCTGATGAATCCACAAGATGGTTCTCCCATTCTGAAGGTCCTTACTGACCTACTGCGCTTTACTAACACACTAACTCAAACCACTGCAATTCACCCGTATCAGACCCAAAACCACTAAGCTAAACCAACAAATAAACACAAAAAAAAGAGGAAAGCCTGACATTATAAACAAACAAGCTGTTACACAGAAAACTGTGATTTGGTGCCTACTAAAGAATAATCTGGCCTCATATTATAACTTTGTTGCTGGAGCGTCTGGTGGCGGACAGTCTGTCCCCACCCAGCAGCACTAACCAGGATGTGCGATCCTACTGAGACTGGACTGTGCCTTGCATGTGTGCTCTTCGTCTGGGGGTTGTAGAGCCTGCTTTGCATGAACTCAGGGACATTTGACTTCGTGTTTGTTTTGCCGAGACAGAGTGTGACACGCACAGATTGCGAAAGCGAGAACTGATAGATGACAAAACAAACATGTAATCAACAAATCAATTGCAAAAAAATCAAAATTGATTAAGTATAAAAATCTCCGGCGGTTACATCTGTCTTCTGATGCTTACCGGACGGTGTTCTATTTCTGTCTAAGTGAAGCATTCTGCTCCTATTGTGGATCATCCATAGGTATCGGACGCACTTAATTGAATCACAATCAAACGTCAACAGTAAAGCATGGCTCTGCGACGTGCTGCATGTGCTCTATGACTATGTTACTCATGCGCATAGTAGCAACCGCAGCATGGCGTTGAAACGACTATCCAGAGAGATATAGTTCAATGACAATGATCTGGGGGACACGATTTAAGTTTGAAATCAACTGGTCTGTGGGGGTTCTGCTTGCTTTTACTCGTTCTGGGGGTGTCTTTCTTTTCCTTCTGGTCTGTTTGTGTGATGATTAGGTAACTGATAATGCGTGAGGTAATGAACTATCGATGAATGATAATCACGAACGACAACGCCCATATAGACAATGCAATGACACGCACACAGACGGCAGACGACGGACGCGATGATGATGGAATTCACCAGACGTAAGACGGTCCTCAATCACGCGACGACTACGAACGAAACGACCGCACGCTATTGACGTGTACGAAGTACGACGCTGATGAGGATGATGAATATTATGATAGTGCAAACTCCAAAGCATAGCACCAAAAAAAAAAAAGAAAAAAGAAAGACAGAAAAGACAAGAAAAGAAAACTCTCATTTAGCGCCAACACCCTCATCGACAGTCAGTTTGGAAAGTCACGTTGAACCATGACAACGATGGGTCCCGCCAATCGTGGGGTCACACGGGTCAGAGGCAATTGACGCCCACCTCCATGAGATGACCCCACACAAACGACTGAGCGCGTCCATGATAGCTTCGTGTATACACAACTGGTATGGACATAGTGGCGTCGATAGGCACTCGTTGCGCCCTGCCGTCCCCTTCCACCCTCAGCTCAGCCTTCTCTCGCATTGTCCTCCGACCCGCCGCTCTCACCCCCCCCCCCCCCCCCCCCCCCCCCCCGCCCACCCCCACCACAACAACACACTTCATCACTTCCTCAGTTCCTCCAGCGCACACGGGCCCCCACGCACCCACACAAGAAACATACCGAACCTCATCCCTCCGGCCCCCCTTTCCTCTGTGCAGACATGGCTGATCGGTTGCGGCGGGGTTTGTGTGCTCACGAGGTCCACCCCCTTCCCGTCCGACCCCCGTTTTGATTCCTGTCGCTGAACTTCGGTCTTGGTTCCTACGCTCAGACTCTGATTACCCCTACGTTGGGTGCTTTGTCGTCTTTGCCCTGTCCCTGTCTGCTAATCTGTTTTCTCTCTCGTCGCTTCCGCTCTCTCTCTCAGAGTCTCTCCTCGGTCGCCTCCTCCCACCACTCTCTCACCCTACCAGACATCTCTCGCTCTCTCTCTCTCTCTCTCCATACGTAAAGCGTCAACACGCAAACACTACTCAAGGGCTAAAAGAAGAAAAAAGACGTGCGTGCGTCTCGCGCCGCGACGCACACACACACACACACCACAACACACACACACACACACACACACACCACACACACACACACCCCCAAAAACGGTCAAGCCAACAAAACTCCACGGTGACTACAGTGTGTGGCAATCTGTACATACTATTCCAGTAATAAATACGAATCAAACCATACAAAGAACTCACACTTCCCACAACGTCCAACAGAAACCCATCACCGCGCCTCTTCTCGCCTACCATCTTACTCCTCGCCTCCCAAACACACTTTGAAATACCTGCACACGAACTCGTTTCTTCCGAGACGTCGATTTTAGTTTTACATTTTCTCCTCTCTCCGTCTCTCTCTCCTCTCTCTCCGCGCTCCCTCCTCTCTCCTCTCTCTCTCCATCTTAAAATAGAGATTAATTTTACTATGTTTTCATGGTATTCTTGTTCTCTTATAGCAACCCTGATGACTTGTATGCTGAGATTTTTTCTTGGCCTCTAAACTTCTCGTAGGACTTAACCATTTATTGCTGTGCTATTTTGCAAAAAGGAAAATGTCCAAAGCCCCTGTAACCTCATCCCCAATCACTACTCCCTATCCACCCCATCCCGATCTAGTCCTGTCTTGATCAGACAATGTATTTAGATTTGGGGGAAAGGGGGGGGGGGGGGGGTCTTATCGTAGAAAATTTCAGTTCACTTAAATCTCATGAAAGCAGGTCTGCTGTTTCTCAAATTGTGGTGATGTGCATATATCGCAGAACGACATTAGCGCTGGCCAGACTAAGACCCATCTGGAATGACAGAAACATCACAATCACGTTCCAAGATCAGACTGATGCGCACCCTGGCCATCGCCCTATTTCTCTATGCCTGTGAGACGTGGACTCTGACAGCTGAACTTGAGAGGAGGATTCAGGCATTAGAGATAAGATGCTTCTGCAAGATCCTTGGCATATCATGCAAAGACCATGTTACCAACTTGGAGGTCCAGAGCAGAGCAATGAAGCCATTGGACCGTACTATGACCTGCTGTCCACAGTGAAAAGAAGGAAAATGAGATGGTATGGTCACATATGAAGATCAACAAGACTTGCCAAAACCATTCTGCGAGGAACAGCGTGAGAAGGCAGAAGGAGAGGGAGACAGAGACAGAGATGGGAGGACAACATCAGTGCATGGATGGCCTCAAACTCAGCAACTGCCCAAGAGCGTCTGAGAACCGGGAGGAGTTGAGGAAGCTGATCGCGAAGTCTTCTGTGGCACCCAACGGTCTTCAAGACTCCGGGATAGGCGATAGGTGACAGGTGATTGCAGAACAACAACACACACACAACAACAAAAAACAACTTTTAAAACAAACAAAAACACGCGTGGTAGAAATTTGTTAGTCATAGTATGCACATGGTATTCTGATGATTGATTTTCCTGTCATTAAAACAGGAGGAAGGTGAACATAAACATTGTGAATACAACTTCCGTATCGTCTGAGGACGCGCGAATTGCGAACTCATGTTCGGTCACAAATTACAGGTGTGTATTTTGAATGAAGGAAAGAAACAAAAGAAAAGAAAAAAGAAAAGGAAAAGAAGCAAAAAAAAAAATAATAATAATAATAAATAAAAAGGAAAGGGGGAAAGCGATGAATGAAAGGAGCCGAGGAAGACAGGAAAGGTAAAAGGAGAGAAAGACATTTACATCAAAGCCAAACTGCATGGCGTTAATCTCGGTTAATTCGTGTGGAGGAGGTGAAAGGGGACAGGGAGGGGACCTAGGAGGGGGAAGAGATGGAGGGCTGGGTGAAGGGAGGGATAGGAGTCCACATGACAACATGCAGTGTGTTAGTGCAGATACACCGCTTCCCTCGCTCCGGCTTGGCAGTGAAAGCAGGTCGCCTGAGGATTCGATTAAACATGCCACCCACACCCCCCTCCCCCACTTCCCGCTTTGCCCCCCCTCCCACCCCCCCCCCCCCCCTCGCCTCACCCCCCCCCTCCCCCTCCAACTCTCCACATCCTCCCACCCTCACACACACACACCACACACAACCACACACACACACACACACAACACACACACACACACACCACACACACACCACAACACACACACACACACACACACACACACCACACACCACACCACACACACACACACACACACACACACACCACACACACACACACCACACACACACACACACACACCACACACACACACACACACACACCACGCACACACACACCACACACCAACACACAACACACACACACCAACACACACCACACACACACACCACACACACACACACACACACACACACACACACACACAACACACACACACACACACACACACACACACACACCACACACACACACACACACACACACACACACCCACACACACACACACACACACACCACACACACACACACACACACACACACACACACACACATCCCAGCCCTTACCCCTCTCCCTTGCTTCCACACACGCTTCTCTCCTTTTCCATTCCAACACCCAACCACCCACCCCCACCCCAACCTTCCTAAACAACGACACCCATCCACCACCACCACCATCACTACCACCACCACCACCACCACCACCACCGCATCCCACCCTTGTCTTCCCTGCGTGACTACGACCGACTTTCCCTCTGTTTAATTTCGGGAACCAAACAGACTGAGCGGGTAATTTCGATCCTGTTGAGACAGTGCGCGTCGTGTCCAGAGAGCCTAGACACTGGGTGCAGCGGCTGATGATGACTTGCTGGCGGAAGCGGACACGATCGTTCCGGTCCGAGGCATCATTAGCATCCGCACCTCAATCAGGCGTCTGTCACGACGGTCGGTACCGGCTCCAAGCTCCACTTTCCACTTTCCCCTGAAGGACCAGCGTGACACGGCGGGCTAGAATAAAAACAGGTGAATTCCTACCCCCCTCCCCCACCCCCTTTCCTCTCCTCCGCCTCCCTCCATCTCCCCCCCCCCCCCCCCCCCCCCCCCTCACCAACAGCACTTCTTCTTAAACCGATTCGCTACGCAATGGACAGACTTTGGCGAAACACGTGACTCAACACGTGATCCCCCCCCCCCCCCCCCCACACACACACACACACCACACATACACGTATACATAATCTATATTACTATTATCATATAATTATCATCACTATTACAATCATAATTAGTGTTGTTGTTATCACTTATTATTATATATTATTATTAAAGGGCTATAAACACAAGATACAGATGGAAAGAAAAAACGTCTTCAACAGTCTAATGTCATATTCAGCTTATTCATATTTTAGATTCGCAAAATGTTCAATGCCATCAAAATGAAAGTTGTCATTGGAGGGGTGGGCGGCGGGGCGGTGACGGTTAGAAGTCAGAGAGAAAATGATTTCCTACCCGTGTTTAGCTGTTATTTCTTCCATCCCCCCACCCCTCCACCATCCACTCAGTCACCCACCCACCCAACCCCTGCGTCAAGGATAGTCACGTCCTCTGAGTGTTTGCCTAAGCGTTAGGTACCGTCCTTCCCACGTAATGCGTATCATGCGCTACACTAAGCTGTGACCGTACAGCGCGCAGATGATGAAGAGCGAACGTTTAACAAGAAAGAAATGGTGCGAGGACGAAAGGAGAGGGGCAGAGCTGCGGATGGGGAAGGGATATGGGGATGGGAGGGGAGCACGGAGGATAGGTGGGGGGTAGGGGGGAGAGAGAGAGGGGTTGGGGAGGGGACATGTTGGGGGCTGGGTTTGGGCACGGGGAGGATGGTGGAATGAAACTCCATGAAGTAGATAGATTCGACAAACGCCTAACGTACGATCCATCGCCTGGCCAGGCTGTTCGAAAGCAGGCGGGTCAATAGCGGGTTAGCTAAGGTTCTAAAGAGTGGAAGGAACCAAAGACAATGCAGAACCAACGCGTTTCGACCTTTAAAGACTTCCACAGGCAAGATAAAGAGAAGTGACAAAAAAACAAGAAGAAAGAAAAAGAAAAAGAAAGAAAGAAAGAAAAGAAAGAAAAAGAAAGAACGAAAGAAGAAAGAAAAAGGAAAGAAAGCGGCGAAGAATGACAGGGATGACTTCGCTGTGGTTGGCGTTTTGTTTGACTCGAGACTTGTGAGCCAAGAAGGTGTGGTGTGGTGTGGTGTAGTGTAGTGTAGTGTGTAGTGTGGTGTGGTGTGGTGTGTGTGGTGTGGTGTGGTTGTGGAGTGGTGTGTGTGGTGTAGTGTAGTGTAGTGAGGTGGTGTGGTGTGTGTGTGGTGTAGTGTAGTGTAGCGTTGTGTAGTGTAGTGCAGAGTAGAACAGACAAGACAAGACAAATAATGAGCGGGGAATGGTCATCACCAGGTTCGTCTTCAACGACGTTTCGTTCTTAATTCTCTCTGATTTTGACCTCAACAGGGTGGTGTGGAGGAATGGAAATGGGGGTCCTTGTCGAGTGAGGGACCTGGGCACAGGTGGCGCGATAACATCTGGCATAAGTTATCCACAAATAAACCCTCCTCTCAATCCGAGTATCGGATAGACACTACTAACAGGGCTTAAAAGAAAAGCTGACTAGCAGTCCGTCGCACTGTGACTGTATCTGTAAAGTCTACTGAACTGCAGGACCCGTCACATCAGACAGGGTCTCCACGGTCTTGTTGCGCCTTCTGTATATAGGGTCCTTTGCTCGTGCCCTGCTACGCCAGCAGATGGCAGGGTGCCAACTGTCCCCTTTCGTTCTCACACTCGGAGATGTTTCCATATGTCCCCCGCATCGCCTGACATCTAGTGGTCACGACAATGAGACTCACAACCGGTGGATTGCGCTATAATTAGGCAGAGATCGCGTGCTCGATTCTCTCTACTCTGGGAACGAGTGTAATGTGGGTGTTGTGAGGGGGGGGGGGGGGTGAGTTCTTTTCTGTCATCGCTGATTTTTATGCTGTAGGATTTGTTTGGCTGGGTGTGTGTTCGATGACGTGGGTGGCGGATGATGCGTTTGTTGTGTTTCTGTGATGTTTCTTTGTCCATGATGTATTCGTGCATTTTTTTTTTACGATTTTATCTTACGTTGGTAAAAATGTGTGTGTGTGTGTGTGTGCGCGTGCGTGCGTGCGTGCGTGCGTGCGTGCGTGTGTTGTGTGGTGTGTGTGTGTGTGTGTGTGTGTGTGGTGTGTGTGTGTGTGTGTGTGTGTGTGAAACATAAGTGTGCGTGTGTGTGTGTGTGTGTGTGTGTGTGTGTGTGTGTGTGTGTGTGTATGTATGCATATTCGTGTGTGTGTGTGTGTGTGTGTGTGTGTGTGTGT
>JADBJO010015295.1:12500-15000 GCA_016801955.1 Conus betulinus
TGTTTCGATCTCTCTTGATCCCGTCGCACTGGCTGGGGGGGGGGGGGGGGGGGGGGGGTGGGGGGGGGGGGGGGGGGGGGGGGGGGGGGGGGGGGGGGGGGGGGCCTTCTTCTGTAACACTGAACTTGCGTTCTCCGGTTCGGCACAGGATCTGCCATTGTTGTTGACACTGGGCTGACCGGCTTCAGTCAAAGAACGACCACTGTGTTGCTGCCTTCTCCAGTGATTTTCCAGCTTGAAACACACAGTTTCAGTCAGCAGGGCGTTTAGGGTTGACTCCGCAGTCGCTGGAAGTCCAGTAACTGGTATTGTCACTGGAAAATAGAAAACAATTGCCGCAGCTTCAAATCACGTGACCCCCAGAGAGAGAGGAGAGAGAGAGAGAGAGAGAGAGAGAGAGAGAGAGCACACACACACACACTAAAGAAGAGATTGGAAATCTTTAATGCTAGTCTCCCCGAAAACCCTGAAAAATATATAAAAAAAATCCCTGGATTCCTCTGTCTAGAATCCCCATCTCTAGCCAGTACTACCGATGGATATTTCACGGTTTGACGGCTCACCAACCTGAAACTACATACTGCGCGGGTTCACTCATCTGTGTGTGTGATAACACCATGGCTGCCTTCATTTATCGTTTAACCAGCTTCAAAGATGAAGAAGGAAGGGGGCGAAAAGCGAAAAGGATCAGATTGATTACTGGACTCGACGTTTGTTTCTAGATGTGTGTGTGTGTGTGTGTGTGTGTGTGTGTGTGTGTGTGTGTGTGTGTGTGTGAGTGTGTGTGTTGTGTGTGTGTGTGTGTGAGTGAGTGTGTGTGTTGTGTGAGTGAGTGTGTGTGTGTGTGTGTGTGTGTGTGTGTGTGTGTGTGTGTGTGTGTGTGTGTGTGTGTGTGGGTGTGTTGTGTTGTTGTGTGTGTGTGTGTGTGTGTGTGTGTGTGTGTCCTGTGTGTGTGTGTGTGTGTGTGTGTGTGTGAGAGAGAGAGAGAGAGAGAGAGAGAGATTCCCTGCTTTGTTTTTGTTTAGATTCTACTTCTCTGTCTGTCTGTCTGTTGTCTGTCTGTCTGTCTGTCTGTCTGTCTCTCTCTCTCTCTCTCTCTCTCTCAACACACACACACACACACAAACACACACGCTGGCACGCACATACGCTCGTCGTACGCAAACGACTCGTAGCAGAGAAGACCCTATGACAACAGCCGGCCTTATTACCCGCCCTCCGCTTTGACTGTCTTTCCATCAGAATACACACTTCCTCGACATCACGAACACTGTTCTCACCTCATACCTTTGTCCCCCTGCTAACCTTCCTCCCCCACAACCACCACCACCCCATCTCCTGCCCCTTCGCCCTCCTCTCACTCACTCGCTCTCTGCTTGACACCCCCCCCCCCACCCCCCTTCTGCCTACCCCCTCCTCCCCCGCCCCCGCCTGAATCTCTCTCTGCACATCTCTGCTCACTACATCCACTCTTTTCTTTGTGGTCTCCCCTTCCTAAACCCGTCATCTTTCCTTTTTTTTTTTTTTATTTTGCCTCCTATTCACTTCAGATCTCTTCTTTCTTTTTGTCTTTTTTTTTTTTTTTTCTTTCTTTCTTTTCTTTCTTTTCTTCTTGCTTTTTTTCCCCCTTCTTTTCCCCTTTTTTTTTTTTTTTTTTTTCCTTTTTTTTTTTTTTTTGCTTTCTTGCATTCTATCTTCCTTATTTTCTTTCTTTTTTTTTTCCTTCTCCTTTTCCCTTCTTTGTTTCATTCTTTTTGTTTCTTTGTTTGTACTTCTTCTTTTGTTTGTTTGTTTGTTTTTTTTTTCTTTTCTCTTTTCTGGTTCTCTCCTATTCCACTTCCTTCTGCCCTTAGATCATTCCCTTAACACAACGAGTGATGATGATTATAGTAGTAGTTTTAGGGCAAGTTTGAAGCAAGAGCCGCTAGGAGATTGCCTTCTTCTTCCTCCTCCTTCTCTTTTCCTCCTCTTCCTCTCTCCTCCTCTTTCTTCTCTCTTCCTCCTTCTCCTCCTCCTTCTCTTCTCCTTCTCTTTTCTCCTCTTCTCCTTCTCCTCTTCCTCTTCCTCCTCCTCCTCCTCCTCCTCTGCTTTCCCTCCTTCTCCTCTTTCTCCTTCTTCTTCTATCACATCTCCAACTGCTGAAAATAGGGGCGACTGACCCAGATATCGCAAGAAGAAATGTCACGTGTTTTTTTTTATTCAGCCGGCAAGATGCCCGTTGCGGAAGACTATTGTTTGGGTTTTATTCAGTGTTTAGATGGACACATCAGACTATTGTTTGGGCTTTATTCAGTGTTTAGATGGACACATCAGACTATTGTTTGGGTTTTATTCAGTGTTTAGATGGACACATCAGACTGTTGTTTGGGTTTTATTCAGTGTTTAGATGGACATTTCCGTCGCGGGCTTTTGTTTGTTAACTCCTTTGGATGCCTCCCCCCCCCTCCCACACACACACACACACTCACTAGTTTCTAAAGCATACCCTTGACTTCTACTC
>JADBJO010015295.1:25000-44276 GCA_016801955.1 Conus betulinus
ATGCAGTATAAATGAAAATAAATTTACTGGTATTCTTTTTATAGACTTTGAAAAAGCGTTTGATGTTATAAATCATCCACTCCTACTGCGCAAATTAGAACTGTATAAATTAAATCCAGAATTCATTAAATCTCTTGTCTTTTCTATGTAACAGAAAACAAGCAGTAACAGTTAACAACAAAATGTCAAACTTTTTGCCTGTCAAATACGGAGTACCACAAGGCTCTGTATTAGGTCCTCTTCTGTTTTCTATCTATATCAATGATTTACCTTTTTTTATGTAAATGTAAGTGTGAAATGTTTGCCGATGATACATCACTCTATTCCAGTGATTCAGACACCCATAGACTAGCAAACAAACTACAAGATAATATTCATGGACTTACTGAATGGACCCAACTGAATCATATGTCCTTAAATGCAAACAAGACCAAATGTATGTATGTATGTGCTCGACAAAAAAGGCAAAGAATGAAGTCAAAATTTCAACCATTGTTTATATCTGATAAACAAATTGAAGAAGTAGAGTCACATAAAATGCTAGGTGTAATAATTGATAAGGATCTATCGTGGACTGACCATACGAAGTCACTGGGAAAACGTCTTTCAACAAAATTGCTTCAGCTAGCCAAGATTAAGAATTTCCTTGATACCCATTCTCGTAAGCTTTTCTTCTGTGCTCACGTTTTATCAATAATTGATTATGCATCGACATTGGGACAGCTGCAGTGAAACCAACTTTAAAAATGATTCATCGAATGTACAAAAGAGCACTAAAATTAGTGTTGTTAAAATCAAGCACTCTGACTACAGAAGATTATAAAAAAAACTTAATATATTAACTTCCACAACAGACTTTTGTTCAATAAGGCAGTTTGTATGCATAATGTTATATACGGCAATGCTCCTAAAAAGATAAGCGACACGTTTTTAAAACTAACATCCATAGACACAATCATTTTTTATCTATTCCTAGACCAAGAAATAATCTTTATAAATCTAGTTTTTTATACTCTGGTGGAAATGTATGGAACAAGTTACCAACACGCTTTAAAAGTATAAACAATAAAATCCAGTTTAAAAATAATCTGAAAAGGTATCTCATGAATGGTTCATAACTTATATTTTCCCCAACCCTTTGAAATAAGGTTTTATGGTTTTTCATATGTATGCATATGTATATGTATATCTATGTACATGCTCGTGCATAAGTGTGTGTGCCTCAAAGGAAAGGGGTATGTCAGTGTCGATAGTATTCTTGGAGTATACATACCGTGCACATTTGTGAAGACAATGTACATATTGTATATAACCAATCTCTCTCTCTCTCTCTCTCTCTCTCTCTCTCTCTCTCTCTCTCTCTCTCTCTCTCTCTCTCTCTCTCTCTCTCTCTCTTACTTTCTGTAATTTCACCTTCTCATTTGTACACTCCCTATCTCCCCCCCCCCCCCACCCCCCATCCATTTCTTCTCTGGTTTCTATTTGTTGTTATCTCTGACTTTCATAAATTTCTGTGATTATTCGTCGTTTTCACGATTTTTTTTTTTTTTTTTTTTTTTTTTTTTTTTTTTTTTTTTTTTTTTTTTTTTAAATGGATGGCTTGATGTAAAAAAGCAGATTCACTGCTTATGTCAACGGCTGGATCTCTGCCTATGGTTTCTCTGCAATGTTGTCAGTCCATCGTTTCATCTGTCTTTCTCTCCGATTCCCCCTTCCCCCCTCCCTTCCCTTCCCCGTAACAGTTCCCTGGTGGAATATTTTTTTCAGTAAGGCCGTTGGATCCTCTTACATGGTCGCACCAACGTAGTCTTTTTTTTTCGCTGATGTCAGTAATCTTCGCCTGGCCCAATGTGTTTCTTGAATGGTATGGCGCATTTGTTTCTTTGGTGATACGATCAGTATCTCCGAGTTCTAGTAGCTGGCGAAAAAAAAACGCTTCATTTCCTTCGCTTTGAAGTCCGT
Source organism: Conus betulinus (assembly GCA_016801955.1). Lineage (NCBI taxonomy): Eukaryota > Metazoa > Mollusca > Gastropoda > Neogastropoda > Conidae > Conus > Conus betulinus. Next base: position 26,963 of record JADBJO010015295.1, read on the forward strand.
TCACCCGCCTGTTGCAGGGCCAAGGTCTGTACAATAAATCGGTTCGAGCCCCTCTTCTCTTCTCTCCTATCTCTCCTTTCCTTTCGCTCTCGATCTCCAACCTGCAACCACCCGAACTTCACCTCCAACACACACACACACACACACACGCACACACCACACCACACACACCCTCCTTTCAACCTCCCCTATCTTGCCACCTACCCCATCCACCCCCTTTCCCCTCTACCCCAGCCCCCAGCCCTCTACCCGTCGCCACTCAACCAGCAATGATCCCCAACTTCAGGAGCAGACTCTTCAAAGACGGCTGAAATCGTGAGTGTGTTATTAGCGGGCCGTTAACTTCCGCCCGCCATGACATCGCCGACAAGGAAAGATAACCCTCAGGGACCCAGATAACTCCTATCACTCTTCTCCTTGCCAAGGATAGGCCGGCGCAGTCAGCCTTGGGATGGCCTCGCTGGTCCGTTAGGCCAGGGATGACGAGAGGAGAGGAACAGTATCTCGCCTCGCTGGCTTACTGTTTGCCGTGGTTGGAGTCCCGTTCTCTCGCCCGAGTCACTAAAACCCTTTTCGGCATCACAGTCACTGCGTGCCACGAGAGAATCGTTCATCTGACTGGGCTATCCTCTTAAGTAACAAATTATACCAGCTTCTTGTTGTTTCTTGTTTAGCATGGTTGTCCTACCACCTGCTTTTGCCCCCCCCCCCCCCCCCGCCCCCCCCCCCCCCATCTCTCGCACTAACCATCGTGCATGTGCTTTCAAACATGACCATATGACGCTATCAGGCTCAAAGTGTGGCCAGGGACTGTAGAAAGAGGGACAGCCGACTGCGGCAGACACACTTCACTGTGCTTTTTGTGAACCTGCAGACAGAGCTGTTTTGATATATGTTTGGGAAGTTTACCTCCGGTCTCAAATTTCCAGCATGGAATGTGCTGACTATCCTGCTGAGGGATGTAAAACACTTTGAAATTAAGGATACGAAAACGTTGTTTTCAGCTTAGACTCACTGATGAGGTATTAATGCATTTTTTTTTATTCTTAAAACAAGTCATCATTTGTGTGTGATTGCTTGCAAATGTGAGTACGATATGACAAGAAGGGTGAAACAGACAGCAGTGTTGCTTTAAAAAAAAAAAAAAAAAACCATAATACAAATAAACATGCAAGCACAACGCAAAGCAGTTTTCCCCCCCAGTCGGTCGGTGGATTGATCATAAGATGGACTGAATGTGTGAGTAAGGGTTTTTTTCCCCCCCCTGCATTTAACATGTTATGGTTGTATTGGCAGACGTTACAGAACGAAGCTCTGTATCGCGGGCCAAACTAAACAGTCTGTTCCGATCGGCTTATCATTCAAGATATAAAACGACTCGGGCTTCTTCAGCAGATGACACATCTTCCGTGATTATCAATGCGTCCATCATTCCTCGTTTCTTTCTTTCTTTGGTATTTCACCGAAGGAAAAGTCTGTGTATGTCGCCTTCTTAGTTGTGACCAACAAGAATAGCATGGCAAGATTCCTCAGGCATGTTGAAAAGTCAATGTTCTGAGACCCAGAAGTAAATATCCTAAACGAGCGCCCACCCGTGGCTGTCCTGAACGGTTGAATGAGCTGTGAAACATACTAAAGTCCTTGGTGTGGAAACCGGCAACCAAACTGTGAAAACACAAAGCGATCGTCTCAACAGGAAGAGTGGTGAATGCCTTTCATATGCGCCATGGCACTGCAACTCTCGAAGTCAAAGATACTTATCTTTCCTCATCTTGGTCTATGAACTATGAGAAAGGGGCTGTTCGTAAGGGTCAGTCTGGACACAGAGAACGAAGAATGTGACTGGATGGACCGATCGCCCAAGGGGTAGGAGGAGGGGTTGATGAGTGGAAGCACCTTACCGGATGACTTCGCCTCATGTGGGGTCCACGGAGTACACGTTTTGTTTTCTTTTTGTTTTCTACCATGGCGTCTGTTCTATCCGCTGCCCTGTCTGTCTGTCTGTCTGTCTGTCTGTCTGTTTCTCTCCCTTATCCTTTCTCAGTCTCTGTCTGCCTGTCTGTGTCTCTGTCTCTGTCTGTCTGTCTGTCTGTCTGTCTGTCTGTCTGTCTCTCTCTCTCTCTCTCTCTCTCTCTCTCTCTCTCTCTCTCTCTCTCTCTTTCTCTCCGCTCTTCTCTCTCGTTCTCGTTCATTCACTCATCCTCTACTCCCTTTCCCTTCCCTCCCCTCTCTCTCTCTCCTCTCTCTCTCTCTCTCTCTCTCTCTCTCTCTCTCTCTCTCTCTCTCTCTCTCTCTCTCTCTCTCTCTCTCTCTCTCTCTCTCTCTCTCTCTCTCTGCTCTCTCTCTAGCCCCCTCCCTCCTGCTCTCATACCACTCGTTCCCCATTCCCCCTAGCTCTTCCCCACCCCACAATCTATGGAGACTAAGAATTTACAGATGGTCGGTATTTTTCATCCGTCTCTTTTATCATATATCTCTCTGTCGGTGTCTGTCCGTTTCGTCTGTCTGCCTACCTGCCCGTCTGTCTATCTATCTATCTGTGTATCTGTCGATTATCTGTCTATTGGGCTTTCAGTCAATTTATCTGCCTTTCAGTCGATATATCTGATCTATCTATTCACATACCTACCTACCTATCGATCTATCTATCAATCTTTCCATCTTTCTATCGATCTATCTATATCCATCTATCTATCTATATCCATCTATCTATATAGGTATTTAACTACCTTGATGGTCTATCTGTCTGTCCATTAATCTATCTATCTACTTATCTGTCTGTTTACAGCAGACTCCATGAAAATTTTTGCAGAGACTTTCCATCTGACGTCAGTTAGATTTCCTAAAGGGCTCAATATATTTCATCCGATCTATGATTTTACATAAAATAGATGTTAAGGAAATCCCCGCGTGTTCTTGAAAACCTGTTTTAAGTAATGAGCTGTGTTTAAACGAATGAGGATTGACTTCAACGAGTGACAGCCCTAATGTGGCCCTCTGCGGTCGGCTTGACTATAAGCAACATTCTGTGTGTGTGTGTGTGTGTGTGTGTGTGTGTGTGTGTGTGTGTGTGTGTGTGTGTGTGTGTGTGTGTTTCTGTGTGTGCGCGCGCGCGCGCGCGCATGTGTAGGTATCCATCTATTTGTCTGTCTGACCGTATGTCTGTCTCTCTCTCTCTCTCTGGTTATTTAATTATCTCTCCATCTATCTACCTACCTGTCTGTCTGCCTGTCTGTCTATCTTGATATGTATCGGGCCACATGATTCGTCGAATTCAATAAACTTCCATGGTATTACCCCCCTGTATAACGACGCCATTCACCAGTTGATAACGGCCACTTCAAAGGGCAAGCAATCACGAGTCAATGTTCAGCAGCACATACACACCCCCCCCACCCTTCCTCCCTCCCCCACTTTCATCAACACAGCAGGCAGGAGGAGATAACCCTCAGACCCTTAGGAGAAGATAACCTCCCCCTCTCCAACGGCTGTGGCGGCTCAGCGGTTGATACTGAAGTAATTTCTTTAAACGGTGCTGGCAACCTTTCACTGTCATTTTGGTTCTCCATTACTGAGCTCTCCGGCATTTTTGTCAGGTTTGGATGTTCTAAGAAAAACGAAACTTAAAATAAAACAAACCATAATAAGACATATGCACAAAAAAGGGAGGGGAGGGAGAGGGGTGGGGGGGGGGGGGGGGGGGGGCGTTCTTTCCTTTATTGAGGGAGGACAGGGGAAGACAACCCGCGAGCCACCACACTGTAAACACAACTTGTGAACTGACGTTTGTTTGTTTGTTTGTTTGTTTTTCGATGCGATTTTATACAGTTTGGTTTAGTTTAGGGCTCGGATTAGGATTAGTGTTAGATTAGATCAGTGGGTGAGTCAGGGTCAGGGTCAGGGTCAAGGTCAGGTGAGGCTTAACGCCGTGATTGTGAGAGTTGGGTATCTTTCAACTTTCTTCTCAAAGTTCCCTACAGTAAAGCGTCAAAAACACGCCGCCATCGGTCAGCACAAGGTCCGAACTACACTGAACTGGTTTCGCGCCTGTGCCACGGTGTGGTCAAGAAGTGTGGGTGCGATAGAGGGACTGGCCACCAGTGGTCAGTGGTCAGCTAGAGGGGACAAGTTGACAGACAGGCCTGTCTCTGTGACTGGACAGCCGCTGTCACAGAGAATGCTGGTCAAGATTTGTCGCCGTCACGCTCTGTCTCTGTCTCTGTGTCTCTGTGCGTCTATGCGTCTGTTTGTCTCTGTCTGTGTGTCTGTGTCTGTCTGTCTGTCTGTCTGTCTGTCTGTCTGTCTGTCTGTCTGTCTCTCTCTCTCTCTCTCTCTCTCTCTCTCTGCTCACACACACACACACACACACACACACACACACACACACACACACACACACACACACACATCTATGTGAGTGCGCTTTATATATATATATATATTATTTAAAAATGTTATTAAAATGAAGTATTAAAACATGAGATGGAAGGCGTTCTTCGTCCTAAACCCAAATGCAAAGAATGAAGACAAAAACACATATGGCTTTAAATCATGGCGATCACCTCCGACAATAGATGAAGTGAAACCTTTTGAAGATAAAATGAAAGGACTGATAGCCATCATTGAATTCAAGAAATCAAACAATAACTTTCAAACATCACTAACAAATGAAATAAAACAAATCCAAAATGACAAAAAAAGATATTCGTAAAGGCTGACAAAACTAGCAATTTTTACAAAATGGAACTAAATGAATACTCCCAACTCCTCAACAAAAATATCCAGAAAAATTGCAAGAAAGCTGATAAAACCACACATGATAACATCCGCAAAAAAAGAAAAAAAGAACTTGTACACCGCATGGAGTTAAGCGATAGGATGGAGGCAACAGCAACAAAAGAAGCCTTCGTAACACTTGAAGACCATAAGCCTAACTTCCAAAATTTGGTTTGCACTTGTTATTTTAGGGGTATGAATTTTTTTTTTTTTTTTTTGGCTTGTCACTCACACACCTGATTTTACCTGGAAAACACACCTACGTCAGTGAAATAGGTGACAGACACAGCAATACAACACCATCAACTTTATAGTACCTACCTTTTTGGTGGCAAGTGGTCAGGTTCACCATCTGAAAAGAACTGATGGGTGCTGTGAGGTGTTAGTAGTTACACAGGCAGCTAGGAATATACGTGAATTTTTGTGACGCTTTCAAGTCACAAAATATTTACATAACAGAAAAAAAAAAAAAAAAAAAGTTAAACAGGTCAAAAAATCTTACCATATTTACTGAAAATGTATTGGAGTGCATGCTTTTTGATCTGCATGAGTTAGTTTGTGTTTGTGAGAAAAAGAATTCCTATGACTGATAATATTTCTAACTATACGCAGGTGTTAGTAGGAAGGAAGAAAGACAGGCATCACAACACAAAACAACACTCAAAATATTTTTGTTGTACTCACCATATGGTTCCAGATGTCATGAATTATATAATCCAAATGTGCTCACACACACAGAACACAAATCACTGGAAATGTTCTTGCTTTTGAGCACTTTTGTCACACACACATCACTGACATGAATTTTTTTTTTCCGTGGTGCACTTTTCTTACATGCACGAACTCCAGTACTTTTGTATGTGACACTTTGTAATATTTAGTCACCCCAAAACAGTCTGTACAAAACAAAAATGACAAAGTCCAGTCCTTGCTGTAGTCCAGTATCAGGTGTACTGCTAAGAATGAGTGTGTTGGAACCTACTCACTGCTGATGAAAAGAAAAGAAGCAGCCACGATCCTTGCAAAGTGCCACCTTACACATCACACACTCATGTGTTGACTGGATGGCATTGCCTGCTGGGGTTTTCCTGCCTTCCTTCTTGCACCAGACACAGTCCTTCTTCTTGCCTCTGGCAGACTGGGATTTTGGAAGGAGTGTGTTTGTGCTTGTCTGGATTGTCATGAACAACGGGACGGCCGATCCGTTTTCGACCCTTGAAACCATTCACCATGCCCATGATAATATCAGTTTGAAAATCCACATGCAGTTTCAGTGGGGCAGCTGCAGAGTTTTTGTAGATGATATAGGCATTTACTGCAGCAGTGTCCAGGCAGAAGAAGAAACACATATTTCCACCACTTCATGAATTTCTGCTTGGAACAATAATATGATCGCAATTGATCATGCTTGTCAACACCATTGTAGTTCTTGGTGTAATCAGCCACAGCCAGGGGCCTAGAATACCTGGCTTTTTCAACACCCCCTGCACCTTTTCTGACAAGCTCTCCATCAGTTCCATCATGGGCAGAAGTAAGAAGGGTGACCTTACGACGGTCAAACCAAGCAACAGCCTGAAGCTTGCCCTTCAAATCATCATAGGCAATCTCACGAAACCAGCGCTTTGTGTCCCCAGATTTTTTGACACATTTTGCTGGCTTCATATCCTGTGGCAGACCCTTCCTGTTGTTTCGCACAGTCCCACACGCCAGGGTTTTCTTCTGAAACAGATGCTGAATGAGGGGGACTGACGTGAAATAATTATCAAAGTAGATGGTGTGCCACTTGAAATAATGGGGTTTTGCCAAGTGTTTGACGACACGATCCCCCAGGGCATCACCTGTCCCAGCAGGCACATCATTGTCTTCCCAGTATATACTGAATAATTCAGCATATAAAAAGAATCAGCATCACACAAAGCCCACACTTGAGGCCCCACTTTTGTTGGTTTTGCAGGCATGTACTGCAGAAAACCACAACGACCCTTGAACTTGATCATTGCCTCATCTACTGTCATGTTTGACCAGGCAGAAATTGCATAGCAAAACATTCTTGAGTCATAGAAATGAGAGGTCTGACTTTGTACAGGGGGTCATACCCAGCCTGACCTCTGGGACAAACTGAGTAGTATCAGCAAGGTGAAAATACTGATTCAGCTGTTCAAACCTGTTCTTTGACATGACACTTGACACCCAAAGATTGAAGAAAGGAGATGACTCTTTCCAATAAAAATCACGATGAGGAAGTGGGGCCATGTTCATAAACATGAGAAGACCAACAAAAGCTCTGATTTCATCCACAGTGGTTGGCTCAAATTTATCCTCTGGAAGCCCAGCAGCCGTGAGCGTTTGTCTTGCATACAGGTTGGTTTCCCTGACCATGAGATGGAATGCGTCCAAAGGAAAAACAAGTGAAAAATAATCAAAAGGTGTTCGAAGATTCACTTGTGGACGTGGGGGGCCCCTGTATGCATCAAACACACGAACTTCAGTCCGAAAATCGTCGTTCGACCACTGCGATGACTGTGCACATCCACCGACGTCAGTAGCACCTGCGTCACCTGCGTCACCTATATGTCCATGTCACTGTCACTACTCGCATTCACTTCAGCTTCATAGTCACTGTCACTGTCACTGTCAACAGCGTCGAGATCAATGTCCGATTGATTCCAGTCTTCGTTTTCAGTCGTATTCACATTCCAGTCGAACATTTGGTCAAAAGTCAAGCTCATGTCACTGTCACTGTCAGAGTGCGACATTTCGATTGTAGTCGAAGTCGTTGGGATGACTAAACTAAAAAAATCGAAAAAAAAAAAAAAGCCACCAAGACCCGGATAACGACCGTTTTGTCTTATTACTGTGGGCAACCCAAATAAGGGAGGCACACCAAGACAATCAGCCAACTGAACTACGGGCGGTATAGGCGGATCAGGAGCCTGAGGGGTCGGGCGGAATAGGATCCAAGAACTATTGAAAACAAGAAAAAGAATTATGTAAAATCTTCAAAAACCACAACTTAAAAATCACAATAGAAGCAAACACACAGGTAGTGAACTACCTAGACATAACATTAGACCTCAATGACCACGTGTAAGAACCATATAAAAATCCCAATGACATACCAATCTACGTAAATATCAAAAGCCATCATCTATACTAAAAACAATACCCAATAGTATAAACAAGAGACTATTCAACCTGTCATGCAATGAAAGAGTACTCAATAATGCACCAACAGAATACTAAGAAGCATTACAAAAAAGTGGTTACAAATACAAACTACAATACAACCCAGACAACAACACGAACAGAAATAAGAAAAACAGGTAAAGGAAGATCATATGGTACAACCCCCCATATGATGGAAGAGTAAAAACCAAACGTAGGAAAAGAATTCTTTAAAATCTTGACAACATCATTCCCAAAAGAACACAAACTGTTCAAAATATTCAACAAAAACACCATTAAAACTATCATACTCATGTATGCCCAAACCTTAAAAACATAATTGATTCATCAACAAAATGAAAAGCACACACAACACAGAAGGGTGACGAAAGGACATCTTGCAACTGCACTAAAAAAAAAAGAACAGTGCCCCCTAAGCAACAAATGTCTTTACAACAATATTGTATACCAAGCTACGGTAACATCAGAAAATGAAAAAGAAACATATATAGGGATTACTGAAAACCACTTCAAAACCAGATACGCAAACCATAAACAGTCATTTAAAAAAAAGAAAAATACAAAAACCAAACAGAGCTGAGTAAATACATTTGGAGACTTAAAGATAAAAAAATAGACTACAGCATATCATGGAAAAAAATCATAAAAAGAGCAACACCATACAACATTTTTTTAAAAAAAAAATGCAACTTATGCTCCACAGAAAAAATGGTTAATGTATTATATAAACCCACCTAGCAACTTTGAATACAAAAGTAGAAATAGTAAACAATTGCAGGCACAAATGGAAATCTTTGTTACGCACTCCACCTGAACAGACCCCAACAAGAACCACAGACCACACGTGCAACGAATGAGATTGACCCACACATGCAGAAAGAAATCAGGCCCCGCACGCTGTAAAAGACCGACAGCGTGCCCCAGAAGGATATCCTGATGAGAGCAAGGCTCGAAACAAGCTTGTTGGTTTTGATGCTTCATTTTAATAACATTTTTTAACAGATGTTGCTCCTTAGACGGTTAAGCTTTTGGTTTTTTTTTAGATTTTTAAAGGACATTTTTTAAGTTCATCAGGAATGAGGTATTTTCTACGAATATCATGTTTCTTTGTTTTTTTCCTCCCTAAGCACAAAAAATGGAGAAAAAGAGGACTCAGACCCTCCCCCCGCGCCCTCCCAAGAACGAAAAAAGAAAAGAAAAAAAAAGAAGAAAAGGACATAAATGACAGAAATAGGAGGTCAACATTGAGGAAGGAAAACAGACCAAAAGAATTTTTGTGTGGATTTGAAATCCTTCCTTGTGTGTCTGCCCGCTTTATGTATGGGTCCGTGCATTTGCTATCAGTGAAAAGTTTTGTTTTTGAATATTAATGCAACGATTTGGTCTTCTCTTTCTCTCCTCCTCCCTCCCTCTCTCTCTTCCCCCCACCCCCTTCACTCTCTCTCTCTCTCTCCCACACTCTTCTCTCTCTCTCTCTCTCTCTCTCTCTCTCTCTCTCTCTCTCTCTCTCTCTCTCTCTCTCTCTCTCCCCTCTCTTCTTCTTCTTCTTCAAGATCCCCTGCCTGCCATAAGCATATGTGCACTTACACATCAAATGCTTTTACAAAGTATTTTTGACAAAAAAAAATCGCATGTATGTAATTGCAATTCTATTCTTCGATTGGTGTTTCTCCGTGTGTATTTCTCACAACTTGTGATACATGCATCCTTCCTTTGTGGTTAGTGGGTTGAATAATCATTATTCAAAATCACTTCTGTATTTCATTTGAATTGTTATTCATTCGTCATGCGTATTATGACTCATTACCTACGCCTCTTTGATCTATGGTCTGTTATAGAACAAACTCTTTTTAAGCCTTCTCCATTATGACTCATTACCTACGCCTCTTTGACATATGCTCTGCTATAGAACCAATTCTTTTTCATGCCTTCTTAAACTGACATATTTTTTTTTCATTCCCATCAAAGTCAGTGACCAATGGCTGATGTTGGGGTCACCTATATGTACACAGTATTTAGTTTCTTTTTTAAGAAGAAAGATATATTGATGGCCGAAGTTACACGTGTGAACACACGCGCGCGGGGGCGCGCGCACGCACGCACGCGCTCACTAACGCGCGCGCACACACACACACACACACACACGCGCACACACACACACACACACACACACACACACGCACACACACACACACACACTCACATTTGACAAATGTTCAGGGCCATTCCCCAGCTGTCCCATCCTTGCTGCAGTCTACCTGGGTAGGGCGGTACGCCACTGCAAATTTTACAGCGAAATTGCATATTCTGAAGGGTATACCTGGTCAGCAGATTTTTTTTTCATGCGTTTGTTACAGAAAACACGTGTTTCCCTCTGTGTGTGTCTTGGTCTGTGTGTTTGGTGTAAATGGGAATGTGTGACTTGGGTGTGACGTTATTTTGATCAAATTCTGAGAAACGGGATTTCCGAAACGGTTCTATTGATGTGATTATTCGTCATTTCCATGGTGTTTTCCCCTTTCTTTTACTTTTAATGTCGAGTACTGCTTTACTCTACGATGGAAGATGAACATAATGCAGGGGTTTTTTTTCATGTGTATCTGCGTGTACAGTCACGTACACGCGCATGCCGACGTGTGTATACAAACTCTTTTGCAATCAGTTGTCAAGCACATATGTACGAGTTAGCGCCGTTACACGCTGAAGGAACAGCGGTGAGAATCGGGAGAGAAAGAGAAAATGTGGGCAGTATGATGATGAGAAGGAGGATGAAAAAAAAAAAAACCCAAACATTTCAAAGGGTGCTTCATAAACAGAGGTTTTTTTCTTTAATTATTTGTCACTGAAAACGTGTGTAACATCTCATCTCTCTCTCTCTCTCTCTCTCTCTCTCTCTCTCTCTCTCTCTCTCTCTCTCTCTCTCTCTCTCTCTCTCTCTCTGTATGTGTGTGTGTGTCTGTCTGTCTGTGTGTGGGGTGTGTGTGTGTGCGCGCGCGCGCGAGGGTGCATGCTTGCGAAACGCCAGAGTCCAATTGTAGTTGCATTTATTCACTCCTTTCTAACTAGAGAGAGTACCGTTAGCCAAGCCCCAATTCTATCTATGTTGACGCACCTAGACTAAGTCCTAGTTTTCTAAGAACAACAAACAAAGAAAATATGGAGTCACATTTACCTTGTAACAAGCAGAATGTCGATGGGGCCCAAGTGCACAACTGTTCAGATGCCAGGGGAGAGAGAGCCAAGAAGTTGACATCTTTAGTTTATATAGCTTTTGCCCGAGTCTGAATTGAATAACTGTGTAGCGTGGCACGTCTTTGACACAGTCAGAGAACGCCAGGCACTGGACATTATCGAGGTCTGGTTTTCATTACTGACCCACTGCTCAGGGATGAGGGGGGGGGGGGGGGGGGGGGGGGGGGGGGAGGGGGGGGGAGCAGGAGTGGACCTAGCATGTCAATGCATCCGGGTAGGTAAAGAACGGATGTACCGCTCGGGGGGGGGGGGGGAGGGAGAGGCTTAGACAGTCTCTCAGGCGTCACGCTATAGATCAAGGCAATCAATGGCTCGGTCCATCCTGGGTAGGTAAAACGACCGGATGTAACTGCTCGGGGAGGAGGGAATGGCACTGGAGAGGCTCAGAATGTCTCTCAGGCTCTGTGTGTGTGTGTGTGTGTGTGTGTGTGTGTGTGTGTGTGTGTGTGTGTGTGTGTGTGTGTGTGTGTGTGTGTGTGTGTGTGTGCCTGTGTGTGTGTAGCTCCTATGTATATCACTCTGTGATATAATTGCCCCCGCTTCCCTTAAAAAATGTCCTCATTTTTGCAATAACTGGAGATGAGAGAAGGGAAGGGCTGGACTATTTTTAAAATAGGTTGTGACTCCATATTTCAGCACAGGGATGGCAGACAATTAGGGCATTCTGGATCAGGGAATGTTACACTTTATAAGTCATGAAGGGATTACTTGAAAGTAATTTTAAGGAATATGAAGACAGCATTGCACCTAAACGTAGCTAATATGGCAATATATGGCACCAGAGTTCGTATATCGGTTCATTTCACTTTGAACTGAAGCAAGAGTCCTTGCACTTGTAGAAAAAAAAATGTCACACTCAGCGCTGGAGTCACTGCTGAAGAACACCGTGGCTGCAATGAGGAACAGTTTCTGGGACAGTTCATACAGTCTGTATGCAGCATGTCTGCAGAGTTGAGAGAGTGCTCGTGTGTGACGGAGATCCATCAGTAGTCGATGCTGGGCTCGTTTTATCTGGAACGGACGTAGTTGATGGAAGAAATACCAACGTGTGGCATTATGAGCGTCACAGCCAGGCGTCCCCCTTGTGATGGAATTGTTTGGCCAGGTGTTGAAAGCTGACCCACCAGGCGCGAGGTCCTTGAAGCAGGTAGAAGGAAACAGCGCACAGCGTGGGCGGCGGGGAGGTGGCGAGGGCGGAGGAAGGGGGGTGGCAGGCTGAGGGCGATTGCCCCTCGACGAAAAGATCTGGCATCGGGCTTGCTCGTGGACAGCACATGCGATGTACAGGTGCTTCAAGTCGCCTCAGTCGAAGTCAGCGCGCGCATAAGTGCAGCTAGAGTACATGACGTGGCGATGGTACCTCATGACAATGTAGGTAGTCTGAATAGCTACAATTTGTGCAATGCATGCTGTCTCGGGAGGGGGAGGGGAGGGTAATGTATTTCTTGGTACTTCTTAGAGGGGAATTGAGAAGAAAGCCAAAAGGCACCATTGCTTGCCATCTGTGCATTATTTGCTGTTAACAGCGACAGAGCGCCATCAAGAACAAAACAAATGAAAAGCGTAACAAAATGACATAGGCACAACTGGGCAATGTGTGAACTGATACAGATGACCAAATGAGGCTACTGGGCTTGGCTGAAGAACAATAAAAAGAATTGATGAAATACATAGCATGGCATTACAGGCACAATCACTGATAATATTTATACCCTGGATGAGAAATACTGAGACATGGTACTGTATCACAACAATGAATGTTATAGGAAGAAGCAAAGCGTAAAATTGGAGACATGAGTCATGAAGGTTACCCATAATGTCACAAAGTATACATATATGAAAAAAAAAGAAAGGTGGACAGTGTACAAAGAATACTTAATGCAATGACAATAGCAACAGAATACATATCTGAGCACTTATCAGGGACACTTATAAGGAATATCAAGGGGGGTGGGGTGGGGCTATGTATATCACTCTGGTCAGTTCCGAAAGGAGGGGAGAACCCACAAAGCCACAAAGCTAAAAAAAATTTGCAAAATTCTTGTTGAACTTGATGAACAAGGCTCATGTATACGAAATGCAAGATACGTCCAAATACAGGTATTACTCCTCCAACCAGATAGGAAGGAGGCTGGAATATGTCGCTATCCAGATGCAACGGGAGTCCTCAAAGGAAGGGCCACAAAAGCGAGAGAAGAAAACCAGATATGTACATTCGTAATAAAAGCAGTGACCTCATCGTAAAGTAATGTCAAACTTATAACCATACAATGCAAGGACATATGGAGTCTAGCCTGTGAGTCACTCGACACTGCAAAATATAAGAGAAAGGCATACAGTAAAACCTTCGTAAAAACAGAACACGTCAGACCACATTCCAATTAAGATGAAGAGCTAGTGATAAGTAAGCCCTGAAATAAGAAAAAAAAGGAACGTAGTACTGAGAGGTTCACAATATGCATCAATGATGAAGGGGAAAAAAATCCTTCACGACAAATGCAATTCATTCACGGCCAAGGCAAAATAATGTAGCATGCATACGATCCACATAATGTAATGAAAGAGAACGAAGAACACATCCTCGGCGATTAATACCAATCAACAGTAACAACACAAAGAAAATCAAAGGGTCGGACCTGAAAAAGCGACGATGCCAGACATTTTTTTTTTTTTTTTTTTTTTTTTTTTTATCAGCACACGATCAAGAATAAATGCAAAGGAAAATTCATGAACCTTCTATGAATTGTGAGACGTGTACGAGATTGCAAGGAATGTGTGAGCCACTGCTTTGGTTTCTGACTGGAAGAGATCACACTGGAGCCCGATAATAGTTTTGAGATTACAAAAGGGTCACGAAAGAAATGCCACTTAATGATTGTGAGGGAAAGCTGTAATAAACATATTATCAAAGAAAATTGCATTCCAGGCTAGAAATAATTCAAAATGGCACCTAGACATAACTAAACGAACACAGATAAATCAGTAAACATCTTCATGAACTGGGCATACAGAGTGTGTGAAAAACAAAAGAAAAAGTGAAGTATTTTAAGTGGCGTTTTTAATGGAACAAGCAGAGGACTATTTGGCTTGCAAACCCGTACATGTCTCAACCATATACCGCCAACAAGTTAAAGCAAGGGTAGATTATGGTCTAGGGATATGGACTTTTATTTGATTACAACAGGAATACGAATCTTCATTATAGAGTAGGTAACACACGGCAGAGCTTAGGTGATTATCTAAGGTGATGTCTTTTTTATAAAACTGTGATATTCCGTTTACCAAAACCAAACTGAAGGTGGCCTTAGAAACAGTCATGGACTGCATATGATAAAACTCCTCTTTGAATAAATATGTCATTTATGTTACTGGAACGATGAATTCACATGTTCTTTATATACAGCAGCATCATTGATGAATTGGAACATGACTAATAGCCGGGCAGAACAAAGCAGTAACTTGCTTGACAAAAAGAAAGAAAACAAACAACAGTGAATATGTTAGATAACACCTGCAGTGACGAATGAAGATGAACAATGATGAACATGAAGATGATGACCATGGCCATGGACAAGGAGATGAATATGGTTTGTGGTGACAGAAACAACTCATGCATGATCAGATGAATGAAAAATGGATGACACATAAACATGCAGACACGTCGTTACGTCAACGAAACATAAGGATCCTTAACACGACACAAACATGATGAATGCGCATATTCACAAGGATGATCGCTTGCGCTGTGTACACAAAACGAGACCTGATGTGTAATGTGACGCTAATAAACGATGTGGAGCAAAAGAGATCGAAAGCAGCTCCAACAATATTTGAATGGATACGTTTTGCAAAACCTTGCTCATCAGTGTGCAGCCGCATTAATTTAACAGATAACCCGAGAAAAAAATGAAATGTATGGATAAAGTTGTGAGTTGGTCCGTGCGAATGTGAGAAGTCACATCATTCTGACATCGAAAAAGTACGTAAGCGTAAAGACGAACGCGCAGTCGCTCCGAAACAAAAATAAGCCGCAGAGGTAGAAGGAAAAATTGTCCGTTGATTCAGCAGCAGTTCCTGAAACACTCAAAAGACGTGTTAATATCCAAACCTAAACGAAACACTGAATGAAACAAAAGTACTTGACGAATATTACAATTAATGGTCCTTGACGAATGGGGGGGGGGGGGGGGGGGGGATGAGGAGGGGAGATGGCAGTGATCGGCACAATTGAAATCATCTGAACGTTGACAATGGGCCTGATGTATTACCAGTAGGAGAGTCGCCAGCGCATAACTCTCAAATACAATGCTGAGTAATAAAATTGTAGTACGTAGTCTCATAAAGTTCACAATCAACTGGCACGAAGGAGATATTTTACCAGCAGGAGAGTCGCCAACGCATAACTCTCAAATACAATGCTGAGTAATAGAACAATATATAGAGGGCAGGCAAGATTCTGGACCGTAGCACTTGGTCATGCGGCATTTGCGCCGAATAGTAGTAGAAGTAGTAGTAGTAGCAGCCCTGGTATTGCGAAATCAACGAGGCGTCATGTGCCGTTAGGAGTAAGAGCAGTGGGCGGAGGAGTAGGATTATGTACAGTGGGTTGTCAGCGCCCAGTAGTGTGCCATGATAAACCGTGGATCAAGGAAAAGGGAGGTGGACCATAAATAACGACAATAAACGAACAAAGATAATAGCGACCTTGCAAAGAATATTCATTACGTACGCACGTGGGTGTTTGAATTCATATAGCAGTAACATAATAAGCAGCTGAAGTAGAGTAATAAGCTCATCTGTTTACACATGAACGGTAACTGTACTGATGATATAACCGTGGAGCGTTTAGGACTGACGCTTTATTCTTATCACTGAACGTAGATATTGCTGACGAACGAATCAGACAAACAAGACGCAACAAGACGAATTGACATGTCAACGACATGGGGAAAAAAAAGTGCAGGTGATGGGTCGACACCCGTCTTGAGGAAGCAGCATTAGCGCTGTGTTCATTCAGGAGAAGTTGAACTGTTTCTGATTGATAGGCTGATGCCAGATGTACAACAAAGCGACGAAGGGGAAAAGGAACAACAATAATAACACCAGCACAAACCAACAATTTACCAGGATGTCAGTTTGTACACATGCATAGTCAGACCCGTCGGCCAACTATACACATCGTGTGATCGATTTCAGTCTCCTGTCCTCGAATCCTTATTAACCAGTCTTGACAACCACACATCATGGGAGAGGGTGTGGGAAGGTGAACATGCATAAAAAACACGGCTTAGTGACCAAAGAACAAAAGGCAGAGAGTGAAAGAACAGTGTGTGTTGGTCCTCATTCTATGTGCTTAACGTCGGCGTTTACGTCCATTGTTTGTCTTTCGGATGTGAAAATCTCGGACTAGATGTGCAGGAATGTGTGACTCAGGCTCCCAAGTGGTGTTCCTGTACCCAACCCACTTGATTTTGTAATGCTTATGTTTGTCTATCATCTTACAAGCAAGAACCTGTTCCACGAGGTATGTTTCCTCATCAGAGGGGACCTGGTTGTCCAGTGTTGGGGAAGGCGTGGTTGTTGTGCTGGAGGCTGAGCTGGAAGAGAGAGAGGGAGGGGCGGGGCTAGCTGGAATCTGTGTGGATGAGCGCGTCACCTCATCGGTATCAGAGACCGACTCGTTGTCGTCCTGTCCTGTCCGAACAACAGTGGGTCCGGGTCTGCCTCTGGAGGGTTGGTGGGTCTGTCCTCAGGTGAAAAGTAGGGTCGCAGTCTCATAGCATGCACTGGCGATCTGAGTTGTTTGTTACTCTGACTATGACGGAGCACATACACACCATTGGGCAGAATCTTAGTGATGTAGTATGGACCATCATATTTCTGTTGCAGCTTGGCAGAAATGCCCTGCACCTTGTGTGAGCACTGCACCAACACCTGTTGACCTTCCCTATACTGAGGGGGACTGGTGTTTTTATCATTGTGCCTTGTAACGCTGCTGAGCTGTGAGGATATTGTCACTGACCATGGTTTTGATCAGTTCAGCGTTTTGGATGATATCCTCCATGCACGGCTGTGCAGACACAGGCAGATCATCAGAACG
>JADBJO010015296.1:0-12500 GCA_016801955.1 Conus betulinus
TATGTTTCAGAAGTTCAGTCTTTCTAAATAAAAAAGAAACAGAAATTCATAATTCATCACCACATGTCACAAATTACATTTCACAAATTACATGGACAAAACAATTAGGGATATTGACAATTTAAAGTATAAATTGTGTTTATATGTTAAGATGCGAAGTACATTTTTTTTCCTTTACCTTTATCTCACATCATGTGTTTCAAAACCGAATATTTCTAAGTGTAAAATGTTTTTCAGGAGATATGTAAACAAAACATAGTTTAGTTTTTCCCCACACGTAATGTTATAGTCCATTGAAAAGTCAAACATATTTTTCATTGTTGAAATGGACTAATGAGAACAATAGGTTTGTGTCACAACACAATCAAAACATGTCTGTATACATTTGTGTTCTTTGCTTGTCACACACACACACACACACACACACACACACACACACACACACACACACACACACACACACACACACACACACACACACACACACACATATATATATATATATATATATATATATATATATATATATATATATATATATATATATATATATATATATTCACCTTCACAAGCAAGTTAGACATAAATAGTGCATGATGATTTTTCCATTGTTTACAAAGAATAAAACAAAAAGAATAGATGTGTAATACATCAATATCAAATAGTTTTTGCTTGTAAAACATATAGTCACTTCAACAAGCAAATTAAGCATGAATACCACTTCATTTAAATAGGCAGTAGCATGCAATTCACTATCAAATGTGAACACACCGTGATCATAAAGAAAGACAAAACAGCAGAAATAGTCTTTCCTTGAAGACAGTTACATTTGTCCATGAATATTCATACACGTGACAACAAATCTGCCGTGACATTTTGAGTTCCAGGCACTGGTTCATAGTAAATTTGAATTCCTGCAATGCCAAAGACCACCTTAATAGTCTGTTGTACTTAGTCTTTCACGATTGCAGGAACGTCAATGGTCTGTGGTCGGTCTGTAACCGAAACTTTCTTCTAGTCAAGAACCTGGCGAACTCACATGCCTATGCAATAGCCAAGCACTCTCTCTCTCTCTCTCTCTCTCTCTCTCTCTCTCTCTCTCTCTCTCTCTCTCTCTCTCTCTCAATTGTGGAGTATTTCTCCTGTGTCTTTGAGACCTTTTAACTGGCGTATTGTACGGGATGTAACAAGCATTTTTTTTCCTGCAAAAGTACCACTCCCATTCCTTTGGAACTGGCATCGGTTCTCAAAATAAAGTCTTCTGAGAGGGAGGGTAAACAAAAGAACAGGAAATGAGTTGAGGGTGTTCTGAACACACTCTAAAGCCTTCTGGCACTCATCAGACCACAAAATACTTTTATTCTTCGTCCCTTTCGCCAGTTCAGTCAAAGGGGCCGTCAGGGACGCAAAGTGTGGTACATATCGTCTATAGTAAGACAATAATCCGATAAGTGACCTGATCTGTTTCTTTGTAGTGGGTTTGTGTAAGGATAAAATCTTTTCCACTTTCCTTCCTTCTGGCATCATTTTCCCTACTGACATAGTGTGGCCCCAAAACTCGAGAGTTTGAAAACCAGCACGAATTTTGGATGGTCACGCAGTTAGACCAAAACTTCGGAGTTTGAAAAAAAAAAAAACAGCTCGTAAGTTAGAAAGGAGATCACTCCATCACTTTGCAGCCAACAAAGTATCGTCAAAAAAGCTGACTGCACCACATTCATGGAGTTTCAGGGCTTGCATCATACTGGCAAAAGAAGCTGGGGCATTTTGCAAGCCAAAAGGTATTTTCGTCCATTGGAAAAGTCCAAAAGGTGTTTGAAATGCTGTCTTTTCCTTGTCAGCTTCAGCCATTGGGATCTGCCAGTATCCTTTAGTTAAGTCTACTTTCACAAAATAATTTCCTTCTGAGAGCTGACACAGAAGTTCTTCAATGTCTGGGATGGGCTCCGCATCGAATACAGTGATCTTGTTTAATTTCCTGTAATCGATGCTGAGCCGCACCGAGCCGCCAGGTTTGTCCACCAATACAACTGGTGAGCTGTACGGAGATGTAAAAGGTTCTATGACCTTTAAATCCAGCATTACCTTGATTTCTCTCTCGACAACCTCTTTTTTTGCAAACGGGAGGGGGTATGGTCTGGTTCGCACTGGTATTCCAGTAGTTAACTGAATACTATGGGGTTCAATTCCTGTCACTGTACCTGGGGTAGTAGAAGAAAAAGAAACACCCGAAGGCGCTGGGGAGGACCCAGAGAAGCACTGTCTTCACCTGCCTTTAGAGCAGTCCTGTACCACCCTTGGAGGCCTGCGCTGTGTTGACGATGGGTACAGGCACGCGCAGGACACGCCATTAAGATATCAAGGGACATAACTGCTCCTGAACACAGGTAATCATCAGACTACAGGGTGCAACTCATAACAGCCTTAAAATAGCATCCCCCATGGGTGTACCAGCCCGTATCTCATGACTGCAGAACCCACCAGCGAAAAACACTACCCTCCAGCTGTCGAGCACACCCCACAGACCCAACCACCCTGCCCACGGACAGATGAAGATAGTGCCACTCCAGACACAGTCACGATTTCGCCATACGGTCTTACGTGCCCTCAAGAGAGAATCCAAAGTTGTAGTCCTTCCCACTGTCAACAGGGACTTTCCCTGGGGTATCTGTCAACACATCCTGAAAGTCTTTCAAAATTTCTTTGAGCTGTTCTGTCTGACTTGCAGACAAATCCTTCAACAGAACCAAATCATCATAGGTTTCACCTTTGCTAGAAAAAGTAGGAAGGGGTTCAACATCGTCTGCACTGGTACATGTTAACAATCCTACATTTGCTGTTTTCACAACCTTTGATCTGTCCCTGTACGTTACATTGGAAATCATCACTGATAATACCTGTCATGTTGACATCAGTTTCTGACATAGGACATATCCATTCAACTGACTGGTTGATGGCAACATTTGTACGCTCAACATACTTCTTCAACATGTTCACGTGGAATACCCTCTCAGTGTTTGCCATTCTGATCTTATAATTAACTGCAGAAAGTTTTTTGCCACCTGAAAAGGACCCTCCACATAACACGAAGTTTGTTGTGTTCATCAGTGAGTAGTACAAGGACTGTATCCCCTACACTGAAGGAACGTGCCTTTGTTTTTCTATCTGCAAAGACCTTGTACACATCTGTTTTTCTATCAGCTGACTGTTTGTCCGTTGGTATGTCAGTGACAGTCCCGTGTAGCAGCAGAAAGTATTGTCGTCAGTGTCTTGTCTTTTCCCTGCATTTCTTTTAGATCATCTGGGGTAATTTGGAGTTCATCCAGTTTTGAGACTTTTAACAGCTTGTAGCCTTTCTCTGCTCTATGATGTCTGATCTGGTAGTCACAAGACAAGGAACGAACGATCCTCCAGCACCACCATGTACTGTAGCGACACACTGGCAAATTGCCCAAGATCAAGTCGCAGACTGGGTTATCGATAACACAGGCGGTGAGAAATCCGGAGTAGTACGGTGTGTCGACCGAAATTTTTGCCAGCGGAAACGTTTCTATCTTGTCTCCAAACGACCAACACTTTTGGACAGTGTCGAGATACTGGTTTTGTAGCACGACAGATTTTCTTACACCAGCGGTGGTTCACCCAGTGTCTTGCAAAACCGAAGCCTGCAATCTGTTGATTGCTCCATTTTCTAACACAAGTCCATCAACCGATTGATGTGGTGCCAAAACAAAGCTTTCTTTGCAATCAGTGGAGACTAATGCAGGTTTTGAATTATTTGGTTTGAAAGGGCAATTCTTTTTTAAATGGAACTTGCCATCACAAAAGAAACATCGCATTGTCTGATCGACAGCCGACTGATTGGTGTTACTTTGTGAACTTCGGTTCTGTCCACGAGCTGACCCAAAAGGTCTACGCGGTGGTCGTTGTCCACGACCTCGGAACGATTGCTGAGGAGCAATGCGTTTTTCCGGTGGTGAGTACTGGTACTGACGAAAAAGTCACTTGAACCGCGGAAAGATCCCTGTCCGTTCCTAGGATAGGTATATCTTGAGGATCCAGAAATGACCCACGATCTCCTTTCCTGTAATAATTTCCCTGTCCCGATGGGATTGCACATGATGCATGAGACTCAAAGATGGAAGATTCTTCTTTCCTAGCCAGGGCCCTATATGGGTGAGCGATGCAATACTGATCAGCCATCTGACTCATTTCCTCAACGCTTTCAAATTGCCTTTCTTTAAGGAAAGTGGTCAGATCTTGCTCACGCTCTGGAAAAAGTTGTTCCCTGAGATGGAGATCTCGCAGTAATTGAAAAGTTTTGTTTGTTTCTGATAAATTGATCCATTGATCTAAGCAATGACTCATGCGAATTAGAAACGACGGAAACGATTCTCCTTTGTCAGGGCGCACAGAACGGAAACGTTCGCGAAAACGATCAGCAGAACATTGAAATTTCTTGAGGAGTTCTTTTTTCAATTGATCCCAAATTAAATTTTTTGTTTCGCCGCGAGTGTGTGGTACAGTGCCAAAGCGCTACCCTTAAACAACGACGCAATATACATTGCCCACTCTTCCTTTGGCCAACCACAAGACATTCCGTGACTTCCAAATCGGAAAAGGAAACTATCGATGTCATCTGTTTTTCCTCGAAAGGCGGTAACTTTGGAATATATGCTGATTTTGGTTGAGGCGCGCTTGCAGAACTGACTGGTGGAGCTGGTGGATGTTCTCTCGATGCCTGTATCTTTTAATTTCAACATCAGTCTCAAATTCTAACTGCCTCAACTTAAATTGACGTTCTTTATCTTCAGATTCCCTCTGTAATCTTTTTTCTTCAAATTCCCTCTGTAGTCTTTTTTCTTCAGATTCCCTCTGTAGTCTTTTTTCTTCCAACTCTAGTTTCCTTTGATTTTCTTCTCTCTCTCTCTTAGCCTGTCTGCCCTATCAATGCATTATTGCACATAGTTGGTAATTTTTACTCCATCAAAACCCAAGTGTTCCGCTTGTTGAACACATTTATCAAAATCATCCATAATGAGCCATCAACAGATATAAACACAAAACAATTTCTAAGTATGAATAAATATGAGGCGATATATGATGGTGTTATATGTTTCACAAAAACGTAATTATAATATATACAAATAAAGAATTCAATTTCCGGTGTAAACAGAAAACAGCTTACTAAAACAGGAAAGATATGGAACCCAAGGAATGTATTTTTCCCAAAGTAATTTGCTTTCGAAAACAGCTATCAATTTGGAATTAAAAAAAATGAAGTTCAATACTTATCTCTGCTTATCAGAAGGTTGCGTGTTCGAATCACGTCGGGGTCACCACTGTCACACTGTCACTCTTGCACACACGCATTCATGACAGCATTTACTCCTTACGCACATGCAATCCATCCAGTCAACCAAAAGGCGCACTACAGAATGTTTTTTCTCCTCCCCCACCCTCCAGGGAAAACACTTTACTAAATGAATCGAACAATTCCGACAATGTTTAGCACATTTCAGTAATTAAGAAACAAATTCTATACTCTCTCTTCTCTCTCTCTCTCTCTCTCTCTCTCTCTCTCTCTCTCTCTCTCTCTCTCTCTCTCTCTCTCTCTCTCACTGAGTGATGAATCAAGTTACGAACTGATATCAACAAATTCTTACAGGATTCCTTCTTCTTGCTGGAGAAAGAATACCCACATCCTCCAATAATATAAAGTCATGGCTGTTTACACAACAATGGCCCAAGATCCAGACCAGGAGAATAAGTCATTCATGCATTCATGATGCCATACCTGCATCAGAGAAAATACTCGCCCCATACTGTCATGATGCCCTGTCCACATTAGAAAAACGCGCGCTGACCCCTTGAACTCTCCTGTCACTGGGGAACCAATGACATCCGACTCCTCTACCGGGGTCTTCAATTGCTGGGGCTGAACTATCGGTGTGTTCCCCACACCATGGCCATCGTTAAACACCCATCTCAGCACTTAAGAAACAGATGTCGTCGCAGCATCAGAGGGGGAATAGCTGACGGGTAAAAAAGGTGAAGAAGGGTGAAGGGCTGAAACACGAATAAGGTTCGTGTAAGTAAGCTGCTTCCCAATTCACCACATGAGTTCTTTCTTTCTCTCTGTTCTTAAGCTTTCCCCTGTACCTTTCCCCAACTATCTATGGCTCACCTGGTAATGACTGGTCAGCGGTGAGGACCCCTTGACCAACGTCCTGACAGGTTCGAGTCTTTAGGCCATCTCCTGGGCTAAAACTAATTCTTTCCTCCCTCCGCCTAGTGAGTGCATACTCAGAGTTCAAAAACACATGACCAGCACCTTACCAGCCCTTATTAAAACTCTCTCTCTCTCTCACACACAATGACCACCCTTGTTTCTTTTAATTAGTGATCCTGACATTATTGGGGACGCCCGCTACACTAGTCAAGCCCCATGAATATTCTTCCTTTTTAGTTGTGGCATGGGGAAATGATTCATATCACTAGACTACACGTGATGGGAGCGTCAAATTCCTTGATGTGAGGCTACGTCACATGATAGCAATACAGCACTTATTAAAGTAATAGATAGGTGGCTCTTAAACATGAAGTAGTAGAAACAATTTTCAGGAATTCTTTTGTAGACTTCACTAAAGCTTTCGATATAAATCATTTTTTCCCCAGAAAATTAGCAATTCATAAGCTGTTATTCAAAACACTGAAATTGATTTTTTTTTTTTTTCCGAATAGACAACAGATTGTATTCTAAACACATGCAGATCTAATTTTCTTCCAAACAAACTTGGACTCCCTCAAGGTACAGTATGGGTCCTTTGATGTTTTCATTTTACATTAATGATCTGCCATTGTACTTGAAAATAACAGCAAAATGTTTGCTGATGATAAAACTTTAGAAAAAGGTCATTCTGACTCAGGTTTCCAGTGACATCGAAGAAACATCAATCTTCGGTTAAATGGACACAGTTCAATTACATGGCTTTCCATCCTGAAAAAAATTGTGATAGTTACTAAGAGAAAGAACCGTAATAAACGCCTATGCAAAATCTACCAGCACTTTGCATTTCTCCTGAAAAAAAGATTCAGAAGTGTCTGGTCACAAAGTCTTATGAATTAAATAACAACAGATAATCTGTCCTGGTCTAAACACTTACAGCGTTTATCTAGAAATGTTACAAAAAAAAAAAAATCTGCTAAAAAAAATTAAGACTTGTTCTTAAATCTGCATGCAAATTCAGTATATTATTCAATCTATTATTTTCTATGCCTTAACACTTTGGGACCAGCGAGCAGTAATTTACTTAAACCACTGCTTAGCATTCACAAAAGAGCTGTCAAAGCAGCGATAGGTAAACATTCCTCACTGGTAGATTCGGACTGCAAGCAAGCAAGCATCCCCAAACTTACAGCCAAACTGCTATACAACAAAGGATTCATGCATAAGGCTCCCCATAGAAATGCTCCACTTTCGTTAATAAATATGCTCACTTTTAACAATTATCGACATTCTCACACCACAAACCTCCCCTATGCAATGAGTATCTTATTCAAATCTAGTCAGGCATATTCAAGAGTCTAGCTATGGAATAAAATTTCTAAGGAACTTGAAAATTAATCATCATTTTTAGATCCAGCTTTCATAAGTATCCTATAAATGTCTCAGATTTGACTCCACTATGCTCCAAAATGTATTGAATATTCCTAATTTAGGTTTAGTTTATCAACTACCTGAGAAATGTTTCAAATTTGACACTAAGCCAAAGTACTTTAAACATCCTGTATCATTAACGTGTGTTTCACCGTATATTGCGGATATATTTATCCATCTTTGCCTCATTGTCTATCTCTGCGTTTACCTCTTCCTAACATGTTCATTGGTTTCATTTTTGTCAAAGGTACGAATGCATAGATTACTGCATTTTTTCATGTATATTGTTTTTTTACTTCCTAGCATACATATAGTTTTTTTTCCTGCCCAGAGGTCCTGCCCATGCTTAATCCATTACCCTCTGAAAAAAAATCTCTCTCTCTCTCTCTCTCTCTCTCTCTCTCTCTCTCTCTCTCTCTCTCTCTCTCTCTCTCTCTCTCCCGCGCACGCGCACGCGCGTGATTGGACCCAACGGACAGTTACAGTGGTGGAAAATGCGACGTTTACACTAGTGTTTTAAAATTTATAGTGAAAGTCTCTGACTGCGCGAGTTGGGCCAAAATTCATCCGATCACCCAGGTAAACTCATTCCAGATTCTGGTTCCTAATGACAAGGTCTGTACCACACCATCATGCTCGGACCATCTGGTGGTAGCCAGCAGAGAGCGTCACAACACGAGCTGAGCTGTAATAAAGGTATGCAGATTTCAGGGATATAAGAAAAAGGCTCTTGATTAGAGTACTGTTTAAAGCAGTCTAGTGGTCAGTATGGAGGGAAAACAGATCCCTATGCCCACCACCCGTCTTGCTATTCCACGCTGTGTTACATCACTCTCCCAGTGCTTCTCTCTTTTATGTTAGTGATATAACTTAAATGGGAAAAGTTCTTCCATTTGAAAGTCTAAAATCGCCTGTATGTGATGGACATCAAAATGATTCCATCACAAAAAAGTGTGAAACTGAACACCTTTGAGTTGGGTAAAACAAAAGCACCGCTTTTTTTCCACAAGAACATTACTGGAAGCGTTGCATGGTTTGGTACATTTTGGAATCTAGACCAAGATTTGAACGACTGAAAAATCTAAAGGCTATACAGATCTCAGAGAAACGCATTGAAAAACGGCAGATGATCGGTGGCCATACCTTCGAGCTGCCAACATCAGCCTGCTGCAAGACTCACGGTCAGCAAAACTTCGTGAAAAGTCGTTATACCTTGGAACAAATGAAAATAGCTCATCTTGAATTCAGATCAGTATGAGATTCCATCATTTCAATAGGTCAGATTCCTTTTGCTTTTTCCACTTTTCTGCCAAAGTGTTGAAAGTATACATAAATGGGTTGATGGCAGAATTTAAAGGAAGTACGAATATAGCCAAGGCCACATTCACTTCACTGGGGATTGGGAGACCCGCCAGGGCCAGCATGCCACACAATCCAATGGGAAACCAGCACAAGAAGTCTGTTAGTGCAATTGTAATCAACCGCCGAGCAATCGTCATATCGTGAGATACATTCGTTGAGTTTGTCTTCAAGGCATTTCGTTGTATTGACCAGTAGATGAAGCCTGACCCACTGAGATTAATAGAAAGAGAACAAAATTGACGACGATCATCACGCTGAAAGAATAAACTTTTCCTTTGAATGTTTGCCTTGTAACTGGCAATGGAATACAGATTCCTGTCTGGCTGTAAAACTCCCAGTGTGATGTTGCCGGCATTAAAGGCAACAAGGCAAGAAACAAACCAGTCAGCCAGACCGATAAACACACTGCCAGTGCTGATGTTCCCTGAAAGCGCATGGTACTGAAGGGAAAGCACAGAACCATAAAAACGATCTAAAGTAATGAGGCAGATGACGAGAGCTGACACCTCACTGGACGTCAGGCACAGGAAACCAGCCACCTTACAAGCAACACTGCTCTTCCATGAGTCATCATGATGAAGATAATTACCATGGAAACGTTCATCAGCCACTCCTATGACAGTCATGTACACCCCCATCACAAAGTCCGCTATGGTGAGGTTGGTGACAAACACACTGTACCCACTGGAAGAGGTCATACTCCTCGCAAATAAACGAGCACCAAAACAGAAGAGATTACCAGTCACCGAGAGACAGACAATTAGCCACAAAAACCCACGGTATATCCATGACTGCAGTAAATCTTCACAAGATGAAATTTCATCCTTGGGTGCAATACAGGACAAAGAGTCCAATTTACGAGGGAGTACTTGACTACAGCATAACTTATAATTCTCCGCAGAGATATAAATGTAGATAGAGCAGATTTTCGAAATATTGTGGCTGAAGACTTTAACTGAACTGCCCTCCATGTACAATTCAGTCATCTGTGATGTGAAGTGGAAACCATTTGGACTGATGGTGTGGATGGACGTAAAACTTAAATTCAATTTCTGTAAACGAGGAAGTTGCTTCAGAACCTCGGAATCAAACATTATCAGTCTTGTGTGTGACAGATCCATCACTGTGAGTAGGTTTTGTTGGCTAGCTGAAGAGTTATCAGCATATATTGATGTGATGGGATTATTCGACAGAGTCAAGGACTGCAGGTTTTCTAAGCCAAGAAATATGGTCAGGTTGATAAACTGAAGTTTGTTGTTGCTGATATTCAGAAATTTCAAATTAAGCAATTCTACTTCTGGTAGGTATGTCACGGAGCAGTTGTCAAGAACCAGATAAATGAGGTAGGTATTCTTGCTCACATCAGACAGTACCATTCCTGAGTTTGTAGCATCCAGGTATCGAATCTGTGTGGAAAAGTTCAGCACTAAAAGGCTGAGGACAAAGAAAAGTGTTAACTTGACAGAGACAGCCCAGTGAGCAAGCAATATCACACCACCGTTCATCCTCGTGTTTGGGGCAGTGAGGCCAGCCATCACAAATGTGGTCACTATGGAGACATGTTGTTGAATGCCTACACCGGAAAAGCCCTGGACAAGTCATCTCCACACATTCCTCTTCGTCCTCGCGTCCTACACAATCATACATCTTATTGCATCGTGTGAAAACCGGTAGGCAATCATTGAACTCCCCAGGACAGCGGTAATGACTGTCAGGACAGGAGTCATTGCTGGCTAATGGTATTGTATCAAGTATTCCGAAGTCAATGTAGCTGATTAGAACAGGAGAAGGTACCCGATTAAGGATGGGATCACTTCGTTGGAAACCAAGGCAATTCTTCTCATCTGACTCGTCCTGACAGGTGAAAAGGAGATCACAAACCTTGAGAAATGACAGACATTCACCGTTTTCACAAGTGAATTTTCCAGCACAAAGAGAATGCTTACAAAAGGATTCATCACCAGAATCAGGGCAATCACTTCCATAGTCACATAACAGAGTATAAGGCAAAGCTGTTGCTTCATCACTGCATGAAAATGTAGGAGTTAATACTATAGACTTAGGTGAATCAAACTTTATTTGTACGCGATTCTTGATTAGAGAAATAGCAAGCAGCCATTTGCTCCTGACTGCTCAGTTTATGTTGGCCAGAACCACATAAGAGAAATGTGTATGTCATTTGACCACCGTGGTACTTCGACATCGAAGGTAGTCCCTCTGGTACAGACATGTCCGCCTTTGGCATGGAAGTTGTATTTTTATAATGAATAATGTCATCAGTCTGGTTTTGTTTCTATTTCACAAATTGCCCCCAAAAAATGTAGATGCAAATGTCTTCGTGCATTCATGGGCAGCAAAACATGTCCATTTTGAAGTAACAGTACAAACGAGAGTTTAGATACAACTTTTCAGGAAAACCAAAAAACGAATGAAAAAAACACAGTTCTGTCGTTGTGTAAAACGTACCTATATATACTAGGCACCGACATGTCAGCTGCATACAATCCAGCCCAGAGAAGTGGCAAGTCGCTCCAAAATCTCTTTGAATTTTTCACAAGTACTTTATATGGGTCGTGCGTACACACAGGAAATGCTAATTTACCTCCAAAGGATCTACAGTATTCATTGCCCCGTTTGTTGCCGTCGAACTTATCATCTTTAGATCCAGTCAGATTTCTGACGATTTTATAACAAACGTCACACAATGCCACCAAGCCCTGACAGCGTGTGCTGCTGTAGGGACAATGCTCCGTTTCGTCCCTTCCATCTTCACAATCTATCTGCAGGTTACAGTGCACGTGGGGATGAAAGGTTGTATAATGTTCTGTGGAGCAGTTCCAGAACCCACTGGGTAGCTTCTGGGGTACTTTATCCTTGGTAAGGTAAGAAAAGAACAATTGAAAACATGGTGCAATCTTCTCCCCTCCCTTTCATGCAACTGTCATTGGAAACTTCAACAGTGAATTTCCTAATATTGACCTTATACATATGAAAAGCATTAGGTTCATAGTCATACACTTTCCCAATGCCCAAAAAGTTCTCAACTGAGAGGACACCTTTTGAAAAACGGATGGAATTCTTGCTGTTTTAGAATAACTCAGGGTGACGGTCAATGGTGGATCACGGAGTTCCTTGAAGCTGAGCATGAGTACATCTCCGAATGGCACAGTGACATCTATCTGTGAGGAACGCATACCATCCTCACTTTCATTTCTTCCCACTGTGATATACCCAGTGAATGGTGACGTCATGACAAGAACCAAGTGTCCATTTGCTTTCAGTTTACAGTATTGTTCAGGTAATGAAAGAAAGCTTTGTTTGGCAGTATTCGGGGGGGGGGGGGGGGGGGGGGGGTCAAACCAACCGATACGAAATTAAAAACATGCTGTAAGTACATTTTGGACACCATTAGTTGCACAATTCATCAGGATGTTACAAGTTATTCAAGAATATCATACACTCAAGTCTTTGAAGAAGA
>JADBJO010015296.1:17500-30000 GCA_016801955.1 Conus betulinus
TTCAATGTTCCATCTGAAAATAAAATTTTGACTTGACTTGACTTGACTTGACTTCACACACACACACACACACACACACACACACACACACACACACACACACACACACACACACATATATAGTATATATATATATATATGTGTGTGTGTGTGTGTGTATGTATGTATGTATGTATGTATGTATGTATGTATGTATGAAAAAGAAACCCCCGAAGGTGCTGGGGAGGACCCAGAGAAGCACTGTCTTCCACCTGCCTTTAGAGCAGTCTTGTACCACCCTTGGAGGCCTGCGCTGTGTTGACGATGGGTACAGGAACGCGCAGGACACTCCATTAAGATATCAAGGGACATAACTGCTCCAGAACAGAGGTAAATCAGACTACAGGATGTAACTCATAGCAGCCTTAAAGTAGCTTCCACATGGGTGTACCGGCCCGTATTTCATGACTGCAGAGCCCACCAGCGAAAAACACCACCCTCCAGCTGTCGAGCACACCCCACAGACCCAGCCACCTGCCCACGGACAGATGAAGACAGTGCCACTCCAGACACAGCCAAGCTTTCGCCATACGGTCTTATGTGCCCTCAAGAGAGAATATATATATATATATATATATATATATATATATATATATATATATACTGCTAAAACGCCTAATAAAAAATCTGAAAGTGCTCAACCCCTTGGGGAGCAACATCTGTTAAAAAAGGATGATAAAAGGAAGTTTAAAAACTCCTTTTATCATCCTTTTTTAACAAATATATATATATATATATATATATATATATATATATATATATATATATATATATAGTAGTAGTGAGAGATATATATATATATATATATTCTCTCACTACTTAATTGTTCAGCATTATAATGTTTGGTCAATCAGTGGAGAATTTCATCTGTTAGGAGATCCAAGTAAATGTTGTTCTGTACAATTTACTTGTCACTCACAATGCTTGGGTTATTGAACAGCAGAGCTGACCACTCAGACTGTTCGTATCTTTTGATCTCCCTTGCATCCTTGAATGGGCTCAAAGATTGTCCCCTACATTTTATACTGTTTGCATAATGCTTTTAGTTTTTCAGGAAATTTTTTTCCTCTCCACACTTTCGTTTTGTTCCACTTACTACCCTTCGCTGGCTGCTTTGGGGGTGCTGTTGGATTCTTTTTTAACCCTTGTTGGTGAGAACACCACAGAATTATGGATTGTGGTGTGTCTATTTGACACCAAGAGCACAGCCACAATCAGCCGTGTCTCCCTGGTAAGTCCGATCCAGCGAACGAAAGGCCTAGGAGTAGGCAATACACATAGATCTGCCTTCAAATGGGCTAGTACAATGGTTCCCTGGGCAGCTAGTGAAGGGTTTCTCATATTTATAATATATTTCCCCATTTTTTTTTTTCTAAATTCAAATCTTTGCCAAGTCATTACTGTAATGACTGAAGAATTGTGTGTGTATATATATATATATATATATATATATATATAATAAAACTAATAAATTCCAAGGATAAGTAACCGAGCACCATTCCAGCAACTTACAGAGCAGCTTAGTGTTGCAATGACTGCAAGAAATATTCATTTATAAACAAAGCTTGCTCTTACGTCTTAGATTGAACAAATAGGGGAGATAAGCATAGATATCTGCAGTGGTAGATAATTCTGCCTAACTAACAGTATGTGCTTGAGTGGGTGAATGGGAAATAATAAATGCTTCTCAAAATGAGCCTTCAGCAAGCTTATAGTCTCCAAGGGGGAGACTCTCCAATGGGGAGGAAACACACTAACATATATGGGTTGGATTTGGAAGTTAAATAGATTTACGAACACTTCGAATGACTGATTTCCCAAACTTGATAGTTTCCTCATTATACACAAAAAAAGGACGTGTTTTGCTTTGCTCGCTAGATCTTTGCAAGCAAAATTAAAACTTAGTTGGGTCGAAAAAAATAGATTTCTAAATAATTGTATACATTTACAATGGGCATAGTTATTTCGTTATAATTCCAATGTTCTCTTGCCCCTAAATAGATACCTTTTCTGAATACAATTGTATTACTCTTCTGCATATTTACTTTCAGTTGTAGAGAAGTAGCAGCGCGCCATAAGTCATTGAACTGTGTTTGTAACTGATATTTGTTTCAGACAATAAAACAACATCAGCAGCTAGAAGAAGTATTAAACAATTCTAAAACGTCATCAGTAAATTGCTCCACGTCTACCATTGATTATAACTTCAGATGTTAATTCTTTAGTTAGCAAAGAAAACAGAATATAACTACGCATGTCACTTTGTTTAACACCACTAGTACACATGATATAATCTGTCACTTTTCATTCTAAACGTTAACAATTATACATACATACTACACATTTAGATAATTTACAATGAATGCTACTTTTCAACAGAACAGGCCATAAAATGCATCTGTTTATAGAATTGAAAGCGTTTTTCAAAATCGATTAAAGCAACCTACAATTGACGATTGAAATAGAATTGTTTTAAAATGAAAGCCTTCGGAGTAAACATATGGTCGACAGGAGAATAATTACGTTTGAATCCAGCTTGGCATTCTCCAGTGAGATTATTTTGTTCTGTCCGCCTACAGTTAATGACAGTGCTATACAACTTACTAGAAGCGTCACATACACAGATGCCTCTGTAATTGTTATAATTGTTTACATTTCTTTTCTTATAGAGAGGTATAATAATGGAATCTGCCCAGGATAAAAATCCTTTATCAAATAAAGAGTTGAAAAACGTTACCAGGAAATCCAGATGTGATCAGAATAAGAACCATATCTAAAGAACTGTACACTGATACCATCTGGTCCAGCAGCTTTAAAAAGTTTGATTTTCCCAGTGGCATACAAAATTGCCTCGTTAAAAGTTGGGCGATTTAAATAATCCATTTCCATTTCTTGATTATGTTCACACTGTTCCATATTGTCAACACTTGTATCATTTGTTAAAAGTGTCTTGAAATGTTCGAACCAAATGTCCATACTAATGCTATTTGGAGGCTGATTGTTTTTTGAAGAAATCCTTTTCACTGTGTCCAAAAACTGTTTTTGACCATTTACAGACAATAGTAATTCTGCAATTAGGGTTTAACTAAAATGTTTCCTCTTTTTCTCTTTTGTAAAATGTTTATGTTCACGCCTTGTCAAGTCAAGTCAAGTCAAGTAAACTTTATTATCTCAATTTGAGAAATTAATTTGTGGTCGCACACATTCACAGCAAATAAACAATAATTTGTCACATTACCCATTTTCTCACATATGACATACATAGGAATTTGGATTTCAATTAAACATCTCCTCGGTTCATGAAATCAATGGACAGGGGAATAAAACTTTTGTTTAAATCTGACACTTCTGCATTTAACCGATCGATATCTTCGTCCTGTCTGAAGAAGGTCATACTGATTTGCAAGAACGTGGGTCTGGTCACACGCAATCTTCTTCGCTTTACAAACAACACGGCACCTGTACAGCTCACTCAGACTTTTTTGTCTCTCACCAACGATTTTTCCTCCCACTTTCACCACTTTCTCAAGCACATTTCTACTCTTCACAGTCAACCCACCATACCAACACATAAATGAGAAAGTTAAAACAGATTCCAAGAAGCATGAATAAAATGTCCGAAGAATGTCAGTATTCACATGAAATGATCGCAGCTTGCGAAGACAATATAATCTGGTTTGACATTTTTTGTGGACATACTCAACATGGGATTAAAATTCAGCTTATTATCTATAAAAGTTCCTAAATATTTGTATGATTCAACACGTTCTACTTCAGCATCTTTGATAAAAAGTGGTGGTACAGCTTTTGGATTCTTTCTAAAATCAATCAACATTTCTTTCGTTTTTGTTACATTCAGATCAAGATAGTTATGATCGCACCAGTAACACGTGATTTACAGAGTCCACACGCTGTATCAAACCAGTCTTTGGAGCTATCACTTTCCGTATGCTTGATTTGTTTGTTTGTTTGTTCGTTTGTTGTTGTTTTTCATGCATTGCGTAGCGCTTCCTTCACACACGTGTTGTTGACATCAAGATCAATTAAGCTAACTGCATGTGCCATTTTTCCTGGAGGTATTTTGAAGTCATATTATCACAGAATACATCAAGATAATCATCATTCCTTACATATTTTTTTTTCCCAATTGAAACTATTGACGTTTGACCTACTATTTGGATTATTGTCTTCACGACTGACAAGAAATTCAACAGGTATATGGTCTGATTCAATACGTTCACACATGACCAGCTCATACAAATCACTTAAACAAGCAAATAATTCACAGAACGTCATAAAATAATCATTAGCACTGCATCACTCTCTGACACGTATGTGTAGCAACCTTCAAGGTAGCCATGACACAATCCATTGAATTTACACAAGTCTACAGCAGCGCACGAATCCAATAACAATTTACCATAATTGTTCGACGGCTGGCTTTATTTATATATTTTATAACCGTAAAAATCTCCCCAGCAAAAATGGCACCAAAAATGACAACTGTTTTAATCCCAATATTCCAATATTCCATGACGACTTTGGTGTTGTAGAAATTGAATCAACTGTTGTTGTTCTGGTGTTTTCATAGCTGGCATTGAAACAACCGGCTATGGTTCTATTGTTTTCTTCATTATGAGTTATATTTTGTGCTTGTAACTTTTTTGTTGTTGGTTCCACTCTGCTATTTTTTTCCTGCTGCAACATGCCTAGGATGATTTTTACTGGTTACTTTCTCCACCTGATTCCCATGTTTTCTGATTCTGATTCTGCTGTTCTTCTGGCTCGGTCATTTTAAGGGAAATAAAATCTATATGATTAAAAGTTATTGATCCCATGATTACCGGCGAAAATAATGTTTCCAAATCTGTAATATAGATCACATTCTAGAGACTCTTATGACTTTGTTAAAACTGGGTCCTGAGTTAAATCATATATGATGAAATCTTATTCAGAATCAATGGGAGCAATTCGGCCTACTAGTTTAGTGTGTAAACTAAACACCGTTTGACAGACGTTTTTTTTTACCTTCTTGACCCCAGCTGCAATTCATTCCTGCTGTGATACTCCATTATGTCTAGTGGCGACATCTGTTGAATCTGTTCTATGCTGAAATCATTTTCAAGGTACTGTTTTGTTTTTCCACATGCTGCCAAAGAATACAGTCTTTCTTTTTGGGACATAATAACTTGGCCATCAACTTGGTTATTTGTAATCATAAGTTCAGGAATGTTTAGTAGATCGTCGCTATTCATTTTGTATTGTCAAATATAATAATGATTTTATTTTTAAAAATGAGCACCAAAAAAATTTTTACCACCTTGTATACCACTCTGCTGTTATTGGAGACCTAAGTGTAGGATACACAATGCTTGGTGAAAGCTTGTTAAAAATGAAACCAGCAGATCTAGGCAAGCTAGACTTTGAAAACTCAGCAAAACTGATTGCTATTATCACAGCTTCATTTGCTAGAAAAGATGTTTTAGTTAAGCAAGGAATAATTCCGGACAGTATAGATTTGTGAATTTTTTAAAATGCATTTATGAAACTAGCTTCATTCGTAATGATGATAGGTGGCATAGTAGTGAATGCACTTGCTTTTAGCGGAAGTAATTACGCATTTAGTAAACTACAAACTATGAGAAGAGAAAAAGACATAACAAAGCTATGGAGAAACTAGCCGCAGCACACGACGCTTATGAAAAGTAGAGAACTGCGCTGTTAGATTTCATTAAACACAAATTGAAAAAACAGGGACATGCAGCTTACACATTTAAAGATGCTGACCAGGCAGTAAAAGAATATTCTCTAGTAACAGGCAAACCAATCGAGACATCACTACCGCCAAAATTCAGTGACTTTTTTCAACCATCAGAAAAATACAAGATGCAAGAAATATTGTTTATTATCTTTGGTATGACTTTTGTGTATTTTGTTGCACAAAATTTTGACTGAAAAAATGAATAAAACATATCATTCACCAAAAGAATAATGGAAGGGAATCACAGCAATTAAAAAGCTAAGCCAAGCAGCAGGAGTCAGTGAACAAACAGCAAAAGAATGGTATCTAAACAAGCAATTTGGCAAATTCATTACCTGCGCCTAAACGAATACCGAGACCACACTTTGTGAATACAACGCCAAACGACATCTATCAAATGGACCTTCTATATTTACCCCATGATACGATTAGACGAAAAAGATTTAAGTACGCACTTACAGTTATTGACACAGCTTCAAGATACAAAGATGCAGAACCATTAACACAAAACAGTGCTTCTGCAGTTGCTGTTTGCCATACAGCAGGTATATCAACGAGGCCCGTTAACTTATCCTCACATGATTCAAGTCGATGATGGAAAAGAATCAGTTGAATCAATTATTGTTAAAGCATAGAGTTACTATTAAAAAAAAAAAAAAAGAGGCATTCCAGGAGTTCACAGATCACAGGCTTTGGTTGAAAACTTTAACAAACAGTTATCTGAAAGACTTTTCTCCTACCAGTATCACAGAGAGCTGACTGGCAATTCTCGCAACACAAAATGGGTCAGAAGACTGTCCTCAGTTCTGCACGCAATGAATAATGAAGAATCTAAATTAACAGGGCTAAAATCAGTACAAGCAATCAAAAAAAAAAAACAATAGATATTGCTGAAGACTCCAGTTCATTCAGCAAACTATTACCATTTGGTTTAAACGTAAGGTACCTTTATTTACCGGGATAATCAGAAGGGGACACTCGCAGCAGGGCAACAGATCCAGTTTGGAGCGTTGATTCATAAGAAACAAAAAGAATTGTAAAAGTGAATCCACTCGTGTATTATTTACGAGAAACTGACACAAAAAACGACCAGTCCCTCAAAGATCTTTTGTAAAGGAAGAACTGCAGATAATCCCACCAGACACAGTTCCAGTCGCTCAGTTAATTTTTAATTTACATAAATATATTTGAGTCTAAAGTGGACGCTAAGAAGGAAGAATCCTTACAATTATTTGAAACTAAAATTGACGCTAAGAAGGAAGCAAGAATGGCAAAGGAAGAATCCTTAGAACTAATAGAAGAATTATTTGACTGTAATTATCTTATTAGACAAGCATTTAAGAAGATTAATAATCTCATGCTCGAACAGCCAGGCAATTGCTTACATCCCAAAACTCCAAATTTTTATTTTCGGATATGGGGAAAAGAATGTCTTGAAATGATAAAAAAAAAAAATTCGAGTACATTTAGTAGCAATGAATAATAATTTGGCTGAACTAGATGATGATGTAGTTGCACTCTGATAAAAGTTGTTGTCATCCTCTGTTTATTCTGTTCTCCAGTGCCCAGTTGCACATGAATACTCTGGATCAACAAATACTCGTTTTGCGTTGGTGCTGTCATGCGACTTTTTTGTTTCAACTGTTGTGTTGATCTCATGTAGATTAGATCATAGTCTTATGCTGTCATGATGAAAAGTCTGTTTATTGATCAATGCTTCTTTGTAGTTGTTATGTGATATGTTTGACTGCACAACACTGCAAGGTAACCCCTTTGCTTTTTTAATAGTGTTAGTTTGGCTCTAAAGACTGCACATTTTCGACCATATGCCAATAAACTCCCTTGATCACCCCTCCAGATAATTCATCCTTCATCTTTCCAAAAACCTTCTTATTAACAGTTCAATGCATAGGGGTGTCTTTAGGGTAATCAGATGTGTCGTACCATCCGCATACCCCTTTAGCCACTTCTGATTCCATGTCTTTATAGGCGTCTTCATTAGGGATATTGAGGATAAAACTGTATCTGTGTAAAGTACTCTGACTCTGGGTACAAGGGTTTAAAGTAGTCATAAAGAAATTCTAACATCAAAAGCTTCGACAGCTCTAAAACTGTGAATCCAATAGAAACAGATTTGTCCAATTTGACTTTTTTTTTTTCATCATTAAGCCAAAAAAGTTGATCATGAACTCTTCTAAAGTCCTGATGATTTGGTTTTGAAGTCAACTTAATTGCATCGTTTCTCTCTGGTGACTAATCTGACATCTTTACGCTTGTGTGGATTCTCCATAATCTTTCCAAAACAGCTGTTGGTCATCAACTTGAAAAAGTCGTCTCTGAAGCATCTGTGGATTTTGTTCTAAGATCAGTGTTCTCATGAAGTATGGTTTTATGAACTGTTCTTGGTCGAAAGCAATTATGGCCATGAACTGCTGTTAGTATAAAACCATGTCTTAAATAAAACTGGAGGAGTCTATAATGACAAACACATTTTTTGTTGTAAAGATTTGGCACAAGTTTAGGCGGTCCTGTTTTTTAACCTTCAGGCTTTCTGCTGCTAATGTGTAGTCATTATGCAGGTCATGAAGTTCACGTGGATATTCTAAGTCAACTTCTAAAATAAAGCCCCTTTCTCGATCAGCTTTTTGAGGTCGCCTAATCCTTCTGTATACATTTTAAAGTTACGTAATGAAAGTGATTGACTCATAGCCCAACCATACAGACTGTTTGCATGTAAATACATAAGATAGTTAGACTTCTTATCAGGATCATAATCACCCAGGTAATTGTTGTGTTTGCTTTACAGTAATGGTGCGACGCCATACTAATCCCCCACGCAATCCGTTTTCAATCATCTAAAGCATTGGTAGCTCAGACAACAGGTCAATCTGTACTCCAGTAAATGTTAAGAAAGCGTCCCAACTCACCCCAGGTGCAGAAATATAATGTGCAGGATCCAGACTGTAATGTTTCATACAGGTCTTTCTGTAATTTTCAAAGATGTCCGCTAACAAACAAACGTCAACCTATAGATAGGCGTCATGATAGTCTCCCATTGTTTTACACTCTAACTTCTGCCATGCTTCTTGAGCATGCTGATAGTCAGAGTCACTGACATCCTTCACTTTAAGACTAGAAAAGAATGCTCCCGTTGGTGGAAGGGAGTCTTTTGTCAAACCTTTCCCAACTGTTCATGTACTCATAAGGGTAAACGCCCTTTCTAACTGGTGTTGGGTCAAAATATTCTTCTGTTACCGGGCAGACCTTTAAGGACATAGCCAGTGACTCTAATGATCCCATCAGGTGTGGCATAGAGTCATAAAAAGACAGGTTGTTTAAAGTAAAAACACGTGTAGTTTTCTGATGACTGTGCAATGCATGACATCCTGAAGTCGCTGGTTACTGCTTGCAATATAAGATGAGAGTCGTAACCGCGCAAATTATAAAAGAATATAGGCAGCTTCCATGTCTTTGGTTCAAACTTGGGTTGAAGATTACATTTACTGCGTGCTGCTCCTCTGAACTTTCCGCTAATGTGATCATGGTCTGTTACTGTTGGATTCGTTGCGTCCGTCGCTGTCGCGTCCGTCGCTGTCGCGTCCGTCGCTGGCACGTCCGTCGCTGCCATGTCTGCAAGGCCTGGTGTTAGCTCTAAACCGCTATTCCAACAGTGAGTGGCTGAGTCATACTGTTGTTGATCTGGTCATCTTAATGTCGGACAAAATTCAGATTATTAATACAGTCATTACGCACTTGCTGCGTGCGTTTTAAGAAGTATTCTGCAGCATGAGGTCCTCTGTATAATTCTGGCTTTGAATGGGCGCCATCCGACCTGACAACAATGAAGGCAAATCAACAAATCTGGTGATTATTCACCAAGGCTGTTTTGGGGAAATGTTTTTGGTGCTGGCCCCTCATAAGGAACAATAAGCGAGTCGAAGTCTGCGTGAACAACATACGGACTCGTTTGCAGTCGTTTCCAGTTCTGAAAACAAAGCTTAATGCCTTCTCTCGGCGTAATTAGTTCTGTATTACAGTCAACTGGGCTGATACAATGTTTTATATGTTCACGTGCAGCTTGAACAATTGGATTCTTGTTAAACATTTTCTGCAGAATTCGTGTTTGCCGTAATCGTTCGTAGTATATGCTAACAGTCTGCTCATTGTGCGTATCAGTGTGTAATGGTAAGACATTAGGAGTAAGTCCACATGGCTTTTGTCTGGATCACCTGTTGTTGGGCTGTTCTTAGACACTCTGATGGGCAGAAGGTTGGTCTCCTCAGATCATGTGTATACGTTAACAGTTATTGGTTTGTTCTGTTCTTCAAACTGATCAATTTTGTCTATGCTAACAGGAAAGGATATTCCACTGGAGTTAAGTTCCTTGATGTAAGGTTGATAGTTAGACACCCTCTCTGCGTTTTTAGCAACGTGATGCAGCCTTGCAAGAACGCATCACATAAAACATTTGTCGTCTGACTTCTTTATGTTTTAAAACTGCTCTTTTTGCAACTAATGCTGGAGGTAGTGGAATGTAAGACTTGCCTGCAATCAGCACATACTAATCTGTTTTAATCTGATCTCTAAGAAAAAAATTGAAGTAGTGACTGCAGTACTCGTTTCCCTGATGAAGTGTCTACGACACGAAACGTCAGCCATCCCCTCTCCAGGTACTCTTTTTATCATCTTTTCCCTTGATCTCTAAGACTTCACCCTCTGACCAACCAGAGCCTCTCATTTTAGCTTCTTCAGAGTTACATCAAACTGTGTAAGCAGTTGGTCTGCCCAACCAGGTGTTAAGTCACCGTAGGAAAGATAGTATGCTGTTTAGCTGAGACCCAGACTTCTGGATTTTTCTTATTTATTGTTGTATAGTCAATTAAAACAGTTAACCTTACTTTAACTGGAGGATTCGTTGTCGGTTTACTTGGAACTTGGGAAATAGCATTACAACGCTTGCCTGTACGTTTGTTGGATCAATAACTGCTAAATCGATCTCATTTAAAGCTTTTGACAAATGCTCTTCCTTTAAATATTCCTCTAACCAGGCGTCAAGACTTTCATATGACTTAGCCATGTTGAGTTTCTTTTCTAACTCATAAATATTTATCTAAATTAAAAAAAAAAATACTAAGTCAGAATCAATATCAACAGTCTTTTTGTGCTTGCAGTCATCATAAATTAAAGTATATACACGCCCTTTGGTGTTGTTAATGTGAGCTGTTTAGAACAAGAGTTTCATGTATCGTTTACTTTTTCTAAACATTCGTGTTATGTGATCGGTGCCTGTTTGTTCAGAAAAAAAAAGTTACCCTTGCCTTTTTTGAAGATTAAACTTTTGTCTTTTGTAGTCCTCAAAATCAGCCTGTAAACGACTAAATTCTTCATCCGTGATGTGCGAGTCAACTAACTAGTGCTTTATTTGTTATCGGTTTGAACGAACTAAGTTTAGCTGTTATTAGTTGAACCATAGCAGTGTGGTTTTGGAGCTTAGTTTTTTTTTTTTTTTTTTTTTTTTTTTTTTTGCTGGCAGCACTTACAGCTAGTGAACACATGCCAAGAATTAACTACAAACCGCCTAGAGGTAAAGCTATCGATGCGCCTACACCTGTTGCTAAGAGACCAACACTTGTTCCTGCTGATAGAGCAGTAAAAGTCGATGTTCCAGTATCAACATATGTAACAGCATTAAGGGCAGCAGAAATACCTTCGTTTGGTTTTGCTGTATTTTGAAAGGTCTCGCTCTAGTTTTTGTTGCATTTGTGTAATGTTTGTTAATCTGAAGCTTTTTATGTCAGGGCTTTCTTCTATCTCTTCTTTAGGCACTTTTGGATAAACCTGAGCAGACATGCTTTTAAAAAATTGTATATCTTTTAATCCGTTGTCTTGAATATTCAGCTGCGTCACATATCAAAAATAAATATACATTAAGAGGTTTATCATGCTCTTTTGTTTTATCAATTTGAATGGTTATTCCATCTTTAACAGTTCTCCCACTTCCATGCAACTGATTCTTCTTCTGTCGACCTTAGGTCAATCCATAAACCGTATTTCGTTCTTAAATAATCGTCAAGTCTAACATTAAAGATGTAGATCTTTAGACACACAAGGTCAACTGTTGGACTTCAATGCCTTCCGCCTCCAAAATAATTTTCGTATTTCGTCAAAATGCTGATAAGTTTTAAGCCCACTCCCGTAGATTTGGTTAGGACTAGCCCTCAATTGAACATTGTACTTTCATTATCTTAGGATTAATAAACTTTTCAGTTTGTCGTTGGTATTTTTTTTTATCTTCTTCACACTGCAATAAAATACCTTTAAGTGATCTTGTTGAGGCACTATACAGCTTCAGGTGGCAGAACGGAAAGGTGACCGGAGGGGGGGGGGGGGGGGGGGGGGGGGGGGGGGGGGGGGGGGGGGGGGGGGGGGGATTTGCCATTATGATTTTTCGTGTGTCTTTTCACATCATTAACTGAAATGCATATGTCAACAATTGATTTATTGGAGCTCTTGGGAGATATAACCATGTTTTTATTAGCGAATTTTCCTTCTTTGGGCTCTATATTTGCGATTAGAGGGTATACTTAGTTAAAGACCTGTCAATATGGAAATAATCCATTTATCGTCAAATGGTTTGCAGTCCTGATAGAAGGATGGTTGTTCCATTTACAGATAGTAATTGTTTTTGCAGAAACAATGC
>JADBJO010015296.1:35000-44273 GCA_016801955.1 Conus betulinus
GTTTCCAGTTCTTAGTCAAGGTCTAAAATATTTAATAATATTATTATTCCCTTGATTTATCTTGTGATTGACAAGACTTGACGACACAGGGTGACGTAGGAAGTTGTGGTTTAGTGAATGTGTGAGTCGAGAAGTGGATGAGAAGAATGGAGTGAGTTGATGGTGGAGAGAATATGTATATTTATAAGACCTCGGGGAAAATGAACAAATGAAATCGATGTATTGTTTAAACAAACCGTTGTTTATCTTTTCCCTAAAGTATTTAATGGTGTGAATGTTGATAAGCTCTTGAAGTGAGGAATGAAAACTATTGTGTATAAATTATTAGCAAATATATTCTGATTCCTATTGTCGATACAAGTGATGATAATGTGGAAACGAAAAGCATTCTTTTCTTGACGAAAAGGAAATCGTTCCTTTATCTGTGGTCATTGTATTCTTGGTACTTTTAAAAGGATTACGCCAGGATATCATGGTTGTAGTCTTCAATGTAATCACTCACGGTGCTAAATCAAAGAATGTTTCTATTGCAATGCACTCTTTGTATTGAAACTTAATAGAATATATCATGGGTATTTTTTCGCAAAATTCTAGTGAAGTGTGTTATGTGAAAGCAATGGCAGAAGCGGCAGACAGGTGTTCAAGTTGGATCTGGTCAAGGAGGAACAAAAGTGAACTTCATAAGGCTTACTTTCCTACAATATCAGGTGTCCCTGTGGCTCAGTGGTTAGTGCGCGAGTCATTAAGTGGAAACGAGCATGTCCAGAAGGGCATGGGTTCGAATCCCAGTCATGGCTCATCCCAAGATGGAAAAAAAAAGGGGCAGCAGAGGGACATCCGGAGTCATGAGCCGGGTGTGGCCCAACCCCCCTAGAGTGTCAGGAGATAAGGGCCGAAACACTCGCTTGAAGGGGGTTTCTCTTCTGAGGACTCTCTGCTGCCACGCTCTCCATGAGTTTCTTTCTACTGATGCATGGGTAAACATTGACTTCCGGGAATAGGCCGGAGGACGTCCGGGAAAGACCGGAGGACACTGGGAAAGACCAGAACCAAGGGCTCTGTGGGCTGGCTCCCCACTTTGCCTTCAACATGTGGCTACTAAAACCAAAAGGAAAAGATGCTCCCAGGATTCACCGAAAGGGGGAGAGAATGATGATCCATCGGTGCTCACCAGTCACGACTGCAAATCCCAAACGGACTACGAACATGGACCAAATGGAATATCCATGTGTCTGTGGAAAGCGTTTCGCTACCACCCGTGGCATGAAGATCCACAGAACAAAGATGGGATGTGTGAAGACTCATCTGAATGAACAGCAGCGCACTGCATCAGCAGATAAGACGTCGGAAGACCAAAGCCAGGATTTAAACCACAGTGCCAAGGACATCCACGCTGTTGGTTCGGATGAGGAATTTGCACAGGCCCTCGATGCCAGGCGCCTGAAACTCAACCTGCCACGAGCAAACGAGACTGAAGATTGGGAGAAACTGGATGCAAAAATCGTCCAAAGACTCGATGCACTGATAGGGAAAAGCACCCTGGAACACAAACTAGCCACATATGGGGACATTGTGTATGCCACATGTAGAGACGCCTATGGAGCAAAACTACCCAAAGAGAAAACACCTCCAAAGAAATCCAGACGCCAAAGAGATGGACAAGATCAGGGTCCAAAAGAAAAACCTCAAGAAGCAAATGAAGACTGCTCTGCCAGCAGCTGAAAACAAGGCTTGGAAAAACTCTGGGAAGACCTGAAAGCAAAAAACACAGCGCCCTCAGCAAGCGGAATCTGCGAGGAAGAGAGGAAAGCAAAAAGAAGAAGACACAAGAGCGTTTCTTCAGAGACCCCTTCCAGTTTGCCAGAACTCTGTTCGAGCAGCCAAAATCTGGGACCCTAAGTGTGGACAAAGGAGTTCTTGAGCAGCATCTGAGAAAAACATACTCTGACTCACAGAGCAAAGCACCACTCGACATTCAAGGTCTGGTGTGGCCAACCAACCGGAGGAACACAGTTCAATGACAAGCCTCCAAACGTGGCGGAAATCAAGAAGGTGGTCGACAAAGCCAGAGCCAAATCATCACCAGGGCCAAACGGAATACCTTACCAGCTGTACAAGAAATGTCCCAAGGTGCTGGAGTGGCTCCACAGGCTGCTGCGATCAGCTTGGAGAAATCAGAAGATCAGGCCAGTGGATGACGGCAGATGGTGTGTACATCCCCAAAGAGCAAAACTCAAGTGACATCAGCCAGTTCAGGCCAATATCACTACTGAACGTCGAAGGGAAAATCTTCTTCTCTGTCATGGCAGCAAGGCTGACCAAGTACCTCATGGAAAACAAGTACTTGGATGTGTCAGTCCAGAAAGGTGGCATTCCAGGCGTGGCTGGCTGTGTAGAACACGCCACAATGATCTGGGACGCAATCCAAAGAGCAAAAACAGAAAAGAGAGACCTGGACGTAGTGTGGCTCGACCTGGCAAACGCATATGGATCTGTACCCCATGAGATGATACAGTTGGCTCTTAAGATGTACCATGTGTGCCAAAGAACATCCGCGACATGCTCAAGAAGTACTTCATGGCTTCTCAATGCGGTTCTCTACCAAGGAGTACACAACAGATTGGATCAACTTGGAAGTGG
Source organism: Conus betulinus (assembly GCA_016801955.1). Lineage (NCBI taxonomy): Eukaryota > Metazoa > Mollusca > Gastropoda > Neogastropoda > Conidae > Conus > Conus betulinus. Next base: position 37,641 of record JADBJO010015296.1, read on the forward strand.
GCATTGCAATGGGCTGTGCCATTTCCCCAATACTGTTCGTGTTGGCAATGGAAGTCATCTTGAAAGCAGCAACAAGCAACGCAAGACAACAGACCTTGGCGATGGATACAAGATGCCCCCTCTCAAGGCCTTCATGGATGACACTACAGTGATTTCATCCAGAGAAGACTAGACACGTCACGTGCTGGAGAGGCTGGACGACATAGTTGCCTCATCCAGAATGAAGTTCAAGCCAAAGAAATCACGGAGTCTCTCACTGAGGAAAGGAAAAGTGGCCGAATCTGTGGTCTTCAGTGTGTTGCCAACCAACCCATTCCAACAGTAACAGAAGAGCCAGTCAGAGCCTTGGAAGATGGTATGATGATACGCTGAAAGACACACGAAGAGCAAAAGAACCAAACAGATGTCGGAAGAAGGCTTGGAGACCATTGACCAGTGTGGGCTCCCTGGCAAATACAAGGTCTGGTGTCTGCAGTTCATGCTGATACCAAAGCTCCTATGGCCTCTGATGATATACGACATCTGCACCAGCATAGTGGAGGCAATGGAATCCAAAATCAACAAGTTCACAAGGAAATGGTTGGTGTCCCACCCTGTCTGACTGACATAGCACTATACTGTCGCCAAGCAAAGCTGAAACTACCACTGAAATCCATCCTGGGAGGAATATAAAGCAGGGAAGATCAGACTCAAAGCATGCTGGAGGACTCAGGAGACAAGGTGGTTGAAGCAATCAAACCCCAGCTGAAGACAGGCAGAAAATGGAAAGTTCAAGAGGCGATGGATTCTGCAAAAGAAAGTCTCAAGATCAGAGAAATAACAGGACACACACAGACCAACAGACAAGGACTGGGGGTGACCAAAACTGAATGGTGGTCCAAGGCCAAAGGAAAAGCCAAAAGAGACATGCTGATTCAGGAGATGAGAAAAGAAGAAGACCAACGAAGACTCCAAAAAGCAGTCCAGCAGAGCCAGCAAGGGCAATGGACAACGTGGGAGAATGCACTCCAAAGAAGTCTCACTTGGAATGACATTTGGCACATGGCCCCTCTCAGGATCAGCTTCATTCTCAGATCTGCATATGACCTTCTGCCTTCAAATGCAAACCTGGTGAAGTGGGGAAAAATAGACGATCCTTCATGCCCCCTTTGCCATGAAAAACAAACAATGGAGCATGTCCTAAGCTCATGTAAAGTAGCCCTGGCTCAGGAAGGTACACATGGAGGCACAACCAAGTGCTCAAAGAGATTGTACAAAGTAGTCTGGGCTAGTACCAACACCACAAAAGGGGAAAATCGGGACTCCAAAAGCACCCGCAACATTCTTCACGGCAGGAGGCAGCGAATCATGGCCCAAGAACAACAGTGCCACTCGGAACATACAGGCAGAGTCTGCTGGACGGGGCAGATGACTGGGAGTGCGCAGCAGACCTCCCAGAATGGAATAGTCACCCAGAGATTATCAGCAAGAGTGGCATGAGACCAGACATAGTAGTCCTCTCTCAGTCAACCAAGCAGCTGATCATGATCGAGCTCACGGTGCCATATGAGAACAGAATGGAGGCAGCTCAGATCTACAAGACTGAAAAGTATGCTGATCTGGCAAACAGCCTGAGGAGAGAAGGCTATCAGGTCAAAGTTCTCACTGCAGAAATTGGAGCTAGGGGGTTTGTGGGAACGTCTGCATACAGCCTCATGAAACAGCTCTCAGTTGCAGGGAGGGAAAAAACCAAAGCCCTGAAAGCAATGGCAGAAGCGGCAGACAGGTGTTCAAGTTGGATCTGGTCAAGGAGGAACAAAAGTGAACTTCATAAGGCTTAACTTTTCCTACAAATATCAGGTGTCCCTGTGGCTCAGTGGTTAGTGCGCGAGTCATTAAGTGGAAACGAGCATGTCCAGAAGGCATGGGTTCGAATCCCAGTCATGGCCCATCCCAAGATGGGGAAAAAAAAGGGGGGGGGGCAGCAGAGGGACATCCAGAGTCATGAACCGGGTGTGGCCCAACCCCCCTAGAGTGTCAGGAGATAAGGGCCGAAACACTCGCTTGAAGGGGCTTCTCTTCTGAGGACTCTCTGCTGCCACGCTCTCCATGAGTTTCTTTCTACTGTGAAGAGTGACGCATGGTGACAAAACAAAGACGATAAATGTGTAGGTAGTAGGCTAGGTAACCAATGTAGTGAATCAGTTCCCCAGGTGTCAGTGAGGCCCTGACTCCGGCCTGGAACTGATTACCATCAGGTGTGGGTGTGCAGCCCGTGCCCCTGCCGCTGTCTCCGTCACGACGACGTGGAGAGGCTGGCCGCCAGGTCGGTAGTCCGACGTGTTGTTCTGCTGTGTGGGTGTACCCTGTGGGACTCCACTTCGAACTGTAATCGTGAGCGGCTCTGCCTGCCGTGTGAAGACTGTGACTTTGGCTGGTTGCAGCCAGCGTTGTGGACTGTGTATGTTGGGACACTACCGACGGTGCCAATGAGAACCGTGTATGTTGGGACACTACCGACGGTCCCAGTGAGAACTGTGCCAGAAAACAAAATTTAATACTTAATGTGTCAGTTTTGAGAGCGACGGTTGAAGCTCGCTGTGTTTGCTGCATGCCCTTGCTGGTTGTGACGTGTATTGATTTTGTATTGATTTATGTTAATGATTTAGGGTGATAGGTATTTATAATGTTTTGATGGCTTAGGCAGCCTATAAAAGAAAAAAAAAACATAACTTGTGTGTAGCCTGGCTCTCCGTGTGTGTGTGTGTGTGTGTGTGTGTGTAGGAATAATCGTTACAAGCATCCAAACTTCTGAAAGTGAGAGTCAGACAATAAGACACACAGCAGCACCGCACCATTCGTAGCAGTGAAGAACTCAACTTTCTAGTGGCATTTGTTCCAAGTCCTTATAATGACATTTCCTCTGCACGTTTTCTTTTTGTTGTTGTTGTTTGCTTTTGTTTGTATGTTTTTTGTTTTTTGTCTTTTTTTTACATTTGTGGCGTACTTAACACCTCCATATCCCTGATATGCAACTGGAAGCCATAGTTCTTGATGACCAGGGTGACGACTATGAGATTTGATGGAGTTCCTTACATGTAGGGATTTGTGAAGGGAACAAAGGCTGTAATACTATAACACTTCCTTAGAGGATAGAGAAAGGAACAAAGGGAAATGCTATTACAGTTCATTGGCTTTAGCTTCTCAGATACCAGCGCTCATTGTTTACATTTGATGATACATAACAGTGATAAATAAACATACATAAGCATGTTGATGGTCTTGTACCCTAGCAGAGGGAGAACAAATACATTTCGTTTGTCTGGAATTATTTGCCACATTATACGCACACACATACATTACTACTACTACTGCTACTACTACTGCTGCTGCTGCTGCTGCTGCTGCCGTTGCTGTTATTATTACTACTAACCTCTACTACTACTACTACCACTAATGATATTATAATAATAACAATAAATGTAATAATTTCCTCATGCATAATTCATCCATCTGTGACAATTTCATGACTCTACCAGAATGTATGTGCCCTAGCTATTTTAAATCCTTTCAGAATGTAATTATTAGAATGCTGTTCTGATGGAATCATATGGCAAGGCAAACAGAGACTCCCAAGTGGACTAGGGTGTAATCAAACTAAAATGGGATTGTTGGTATGTTCGTTCATGTGTGTTACTGGACCACAGTTCAAAGGATTATGGGCAACATTAGCATTAACATTTTGAAGATCAGGGCCGCGTGTCCGGGAGTGGAGTACTTTAACGGTCACAACAACACAGGCACCAACATCCAATGGGTCAATGGTTCTGACTGCCAAAGCAGCTTGCCAGACTTCACAGCAAATCAGGGAGTGGTCTACATTGTATGTGACCATTTTTCGACTTTCTGTAAAATGCATGTAGAATTTTCAAAGGAAATGCATGCTCGTGTTGACCTTCATCGTACGGAATACTGGTGTACTGACTATCACTGGGAAACAGAGGTGAGATATTCACCTGGTTCTTCTTTAAGTTATGGTGTTGTGAAATGCAGCGTCCATTCTCATGAAAAAATTGTTCTTCCTATCAATACAAAACCATATCTATGTCATACATAATGACAATCCTGTCGTTACAATCAATATCAAACAACTTAGACATCTGAATTTTTACAATCAAATATTTATCAAAATATTCCGGGTATTTACATGCACCAATTTTTAGCGGAATCCCAGGGTTTTATGATATAGAACTGAAGGGACCACCTGGACATGTTATCATGATTAGTAAAACAACAATATCCAGTGTTTTGTGAACGTGTAAAACGAACCATGATCATGCAAATAATGAGGAAAAATGGTATGAGTACAATTTGGAACCAGTTTACGTCTCAGAGACCTCATATCTTCCAGTTAGGGTTTCTGATACGACAGATAATTCTAACATAAGGCTATATTTTTTCTACACTTGCCAAGGGAGAGAAAACCACTTCAGTTTTTTTTTTTTCCCTTTTTCTACTATGTTCAATTGTTCTGTGGCTCATTACTCTAAATTTCAAGATCACCTACACTGTAATCTAAGGTGGGAATGTGAAAAAGGACAGGACGAACAGAGCACTGCTCCTTTCAGCAGTCCTGACTGCCAGGGATGGGTGACTTCACAAAACAAATGTTTCAGATCACACGAGACTTTCCTTAGCATTTCTAAAACCGTTTTGTTCTTTCGGGTTATGACTGTGCAATGATTGGTGGACGACTAGGTTCTATCAAGACAAGAAAAGAGCAAGATGACTCTTTGCATATATTCAAAAAATATTTAACATTTTCAGCAGCTTTGGGCTTTACGTCAGGTTGGAATAATGTTCCTTTCATGTATAGCAAATTTCGTAAATGGTCTGACAGCACATTCATATATAACATGAATCACATCAAATCTGTGTACCCATACTATCCTTCTAGAAGCATTCAGACAGTACTGTTTTAGAAACATGGAATTTCGCGGATATTACCAGGTTAAGGCTGAAATATACTTAGGAGCGCTTTGTGAAAATTCTCGATCCCCAAGAATTTCTCGTTCCCAAATTGATTTACCTCGCCAGCGCTACTCTAAATCCATGATTGAAACTACTCGCCAGCCTCTATTCTTTAATCCAGAAAAGCATGCAGTTCACGAATTTTTGTTCTTTGATGCAAACGAAGTAAAGTACTCACAAAATGCCACGTTTATGAATGGCAGTGTTACAGGTGGAAGACACATGAAGCGCTCCGTGCCAGGAGCATTAAAGATACAGACATCCTGTATAGATGTGATGACGGGCGTAACAATGGTGCATTATACTTTCGTGTGTGACCATAGAGAGGACTGTCCACGCAACAGTGACGAGTCTTTTTGTCAGAGTCCATCATGCGATGGGTTTTCTGTGTTCTAATGCTCAGTGCATAATTCGCACACAGCGTTGCAATGAACATTCAGATTGTGTGGACGAATATGACGAAAAGGGTTGTGATGAGGACAAAATTTTTTCATTTTCGGTCAAAGACGAACTCAAAAAGCAAAAGTTTTACATCAGTTTGGATGGGACTGGATACTTTACTCACCAAGCGATGAAAGGTGAAGACTCTTGTCCTGACTCTCACTACACCTGTTTGACGGAATGGCTGTACTGTCTCCCTGTCTACACACGTTGCAATGGGTTTTTATGACTGTGTACATGGAGAGGATGAAGTACACTGTCAAAAACCGTGTTTGCCCAAACTATTATAAGTGTCGAGATTCAGGAATCTGTGTGCATGAAGTTCACCTTTTGTGACGGTTTAGGACAGTGCCCACGGCAGGATGATGAACTGATGTGCGACATGACCTGTCCTGAATCCTGTCTCTGTCTTGGTCACTCTTTCTCGTGCAGGGGGCTCTTTTACTGCTGACCTCTACCCTTATCTTCGCTACCTGAACGCCACAGGCTCGGGAATGTCATTCAGTGATTTAAAACAAATATCTACACAATTCACCTGAGTCTCTCCCATTGTTTTCTGGGTAATATTTCAGCCGTGAAGCTCGTCAACCTACAGTTCGTTGATCTTGCTAACAACAATTTGAAGACTGTTGATGCCACCGTTTTCACTGAGCTGCCAAATTTAAAAACTGTGTCCTTAGCTAATAACCCCTTTGTGGAACGTGACAAGAAAAAAATGTTAAGGTGTATTCATTATTCTCTGAGAGAAGTGGATGTCTCGCAAACACATCTTGGTATGCCTGATGCTTTAGTATATATGTATTTACCCCAAGTCAAATTTGAATTTATCTTTTTGTGACCTGAAAATGATTGGTCCAAAGGGCTTTAAAAACTCACCTCAGTTAACTCAGCTGGACGTAGAGGCGAATCCAATTGTTCATTTTCCTTTGCACTTGTTTTCAAAGGCGTATCATTTAAAAGATGTTTTCACTTCAGACTACAGGCTATGCTGTGGATGAGCTATTTCCTGAACAAACAAAGTGAAAGAAGGTGCTTGGCACCCTCGCTTTACCCCTACCTTCTTGTGGGGCCTTAATGCCTTCTGACCTTTATGCAGTTTTTCTTTTGGATTGTGAGCTCAGCTGCAGTTATGGGCAGTTTGGCTTGCTTTAGCCATGTGTGTATGGACTCTCTCAACAACGC
>JADBJO010015297.1:0-15000 GCA_016801955.1 Conus betulinus
GGAGATCAGGTCTGTTGTTGATGCAATATGCATCTCAAGGACCAACGCAGGAAACATCACACACCTGACATCTCAAGGACAATGAACGAAATAACCACCTGCATTCAGAGGACCACTGAACCGAACATCACACACCTGCATCTCAAGCACCAATGCACGAAAACTACACACACTGCATCTCAAGGACAATGCACGAACATTGCAACACTGCACCTCAAGGACCAATTGATAAAGGGACAACACACGCTGCTTTCTCAAGGACCAATGCACACACCACCACACACCGCATATGAAGGACCCAAAACAAAACGAACCATCACACACCTGTTGAAGGATCATACACGAAAATCACACACTGCATTTGAAGAGGACCAATGCAACGACCATCGAACACGTGCATTTCAAGGAACAATGCCCGGATATAGCATCACCTCGTCTGAAGGACCAACTGTACGAACCTCCACCACACCTGGCATCTGAAGGACCAAGCCGACATAGCACACCTGCTCTGAAGGCATGGCCTGAACATAGAACACCTGCATCGAGGATCAAAACAGAACCATCGACACCTGTTATCTTACGGACCAAGGCACGAAAGATGCACACCTTCGTCTCAAGGGACCAAGGTATACGAAAATCCACACACCCTGCCATCTGCAAAGACCAAGCACGACAGAAGCCCCCCCACCTGCATCTCGGACCAATTGCAGAACCACCACACCCATGCATCTAAGGGACCAACTGGACGAACACCACACACTTTATTTAAGGACCAAAGACGAACATCGTACTCATGCATCTGATAGTACCATTGAAACCGAAACATCACACACCTTCATATAAGGGAATGAGCATGAGCACTACACACCTTTTAATCTAGAGGGAACCAAGAAACGAAATCACACACCTGCATTCAAGGACAATGCACGAACACCACACCGGAATTCAAGGACAATGAAACAAACATCACCACACCTTCAATCTCAAAAGAACCAATGACGAACATCGCACACAACTGAATCTAAAGGACCAATGCACGAATCATCGCCCAAACAGGCATCTGAAAGGACCAATGCTACCGAAAGAACGCACAACTGCATCTCCAAGAACAAATGCATGAAACACAACACACCCTGCATGGAAGAGAAAAGGACCAATGCACGGAACATGCAACTGCATCTCAAGGAAGAATTGAAGCGAACACCACCCACCTGCATCTGAAGGATCAATGCACAACATCGCAAACACCTGACTCTCATGGACCCAATGAAGCGACACCCCACACCTGCCGCTGAAGGACCACTGCACGAACATCACCCCTACATCTCATGACCAATCCCGAACGCGTAACACCCTTCATCTGAAGGACCAACTGCACGAACCCCCCCCGACCTGCATCTCACGGACCACTTCACCGAACATCAGACACCCATGCATCTCAAAGGACCAATGCACAAACACTACACACCTGCATCTCAAGTAGGACAATGCACGAACCCACAACACCTGCACTCACGGACCAATGCCGAACAACCATACCCTCATTTGAAAGACTCATGCAACGAACATAGCACCCTGCATCTCAAGACCATTGGCACGAACACTACGCCACCTGCATCTCAAGGACCAGCGCCAACAAACATCACACACCTGCCGTCTCAAGGAAGCAATGCAACGAACACCACGCACCTGACATCTGAAGAAACCCAATGCACGAACAATCGTGGTCGCACCTGCATCTGAAGGGACCATTGCCCTGAACACCAAACACACCTGCATCTGATCAGGACCACTCTGCCTGAACACCACACACACCTGGCAGTTCACAGGAACCCTGGGACGATGCAACCCCTTGAATGGCGCGACGAAACATTGGTCGCAACGGCGCGTCATGTGTGTGCCTTTCACAACGGCACGTCTGTTGACCTCACTCTGACCTTAGTCCTTTCTTCGTTCCCGATAGAACAAGAGGCCCGCCGCTTCGACATCTCCATCTGCGCTCTGTCTTTGGGGCTGTTCTCTTGGCTTCACCCCAGGTCAATGGGTGAACTGGAGTGGAAGACTGAGTTCTGCCTGCCAAGATTATCCAGGTCTCCAGGTTGCGTGACCGTCCGGTTCCCCTCTTCCGCTTCCCCGGTGGGTGGGTTCCAGGTCCAAGGCAGAGGGCGTGGGATTATGGGCTCATGTCCTCCTACGGCAGGGGTGTTGTCCAACCCAAACCTCACTTCCTCATCCGGATACTCTTGACGACGAATGGGGTCTGCTTCGCTTCGTTCTGGCGCGCAATGATTTCCCCATTGGCAGATAATTCGCATCCGGGCCATCTGAATGCCGGCAGGCTCGGGCAGAAGGGTTAGGTGTTGGATGAAAGACTTATGAAACTTGCCTGTCCAGGCGTCTTTGTGGGGCTTCCAAGTCATACGAACCGTACAATGTACACGGAACTTGAAGCTCTGGAGTTGAAACAGCCTTAAGCTTGGTGTTGCAGATGGGTTTGATGGTTTTCGTTCCTCCACACTGGTCTGAGGGGGACTAAAAGAATTGCGAGCCTTGCCATCCTGGCCTTTTACATCTTCACCCGCTCCCTCCTGTCTTGGTTGACAATGGCTGCCCCAGGCAGGTGGAACGTGGTCAGCATCCTCTATTGCCTCGTCCCTCGATGTTGATGGGCTTTTGCCTCCTGAAGTCCCCATGGCTTTGGCCCATCCTGTACCCACTCTGTTTAAGTTGATCTGACCACAAGAGGCATTTCATTACTCTGCCAGGGATTCCCTCCCGATTTCGTTTCAGACCTGTGTAACATGTTACAGGGTTGGCCGGGACCCGGACCAGACAAAGCATCTCACCTTCGAACTACAGCAGTTGACCACTCCTGCGGATACTGGTCAGTGCCTTTTCCCCCCTGAAATGGGCATTGCCTTCTGATCCTGGCATCTACACTTTACACGGTTGACCGTCTTTCCCGGAGGGACAGAGGGAGTTCGGACAATGTTGTGACTATAGGTGAGGGTTCAATGTGGGGCGTAACGGCAGGTCAGAACATACTGATAAGTCGCAGTCCTGATAGACTCTCATCCAAAAACTTGTCGGCTCGTCTCATCTTAGTCATTAATTCATGATCCATCCAGCCTTTCAATCAGGCCGCGTGATGTGGGTGTCTCGAAAACTTTGCAGATGTGGGTCGCGTATAGCGACTACTCGCGCACACAGTGACGCGTCGCTTGTGAACCTGAAACTGAAAATCTCAATCTCTCTCTCTCTCTCCTCGATGCTCATCCCTCCTCTCTTCCTCTCTCTCTCTCTCTCTAACACGAATTCACACACACACACAACCCACAACAACACCACACACACACACCCAACAACACACCCACACCACACAACACACACACACGCACACACACACGACACACACACACACATTTCGCTTCACACACACAATCTTCTCTTTCTTCCCCTCTACCTTCCTTCCCTCGTTCTCTCTTTCTCTCTCTCTCTCTCTTATTGTTTCATTAGAGTTATTCCTTCGCGCGCGCGTGCGTGTGTTGTGTGTGAAATCAAATGGATGCGCGCGCATGTAGATTCATGCAGATATTTTTTAGTTTGATCGTTTGCTTTTTTAGTATCATCATCTGTTGACTTTCTTATAGTTTGCAAGTTGAGTATAGCGGTAGAGCATTCAACGTTTTTCACCCCCTCTTTTGGCTTGCTATATATGACTTGCGTGTTTTTTGCCATTTGCCAACCCCCCCCCCTTCTTTTCTTCTTTTTTTTTTTTTCCCCCTCCTTTTGTCCCAAAGGATGGTGAAAAAAAAAAGCATGCACACTTTGCTATCTCATTACCCTTGTGAAATGAAATTGTCGTTCGAATCGTCGTTCGTTTGCTCCGTTTCGCCTCTCTCTCTCTCTCTCCTCTCCTCTCTCTCGTCTCTCTCCTCGTCTCTTACTCAAACAACCCCTACATAACACATGCACATGCATGCCGCTAAACATCACACACACACCACACACAACCCACACACACCACCCCCACACCACACCACACACGCGCGGCGCGCACGCACGCACGCACTTACACATGTGGCGCAGCGTGCACACATCCATACACTGCTGTCGAACTGATTATGCCGACGCCACGCTCGTGTACCGGCAGTATCAGCCAAGCGGTCGCTGCATGCTTCAATACACCCCCCCCCCCCTGTTGTGGCCTGCTTCTGTTTTTGACTGTTGCTGTAGAAATTTCACTTGGTGCTGTGGTGTGTGTGTGTGTGTGTGTGTTTGTTGTGTGTTTTGTGTTGTGTGTGTGTGTGTGGTGGGTCCCACCCCCAGTGTGTGTTTTTTGTGAGTAGTGGTGTGTGTGTGTGTTTGTGTGTGGTGTGTGTGTGGTGCGCGCGCAGCGCGTGTGGCGTGGCTGTGTTTGTGAATGTTGTGTTTTGTTGTGTGTGTGTTTGTGTGTGTGTGTTGTGTGGTGTTTGTGTGCGCGCGCGCGGGCGTGCCGTGTGTATGTGTGTGGTGTTTGTGTGGTGTGTGTTGTGTGCGTTCGCGCCTTTGTGTGGCCTGCGTGCGTGCATGCGTGCGTGCGTCGTCCGCGTGTGTGTCCTCCTGTGTATGTGTGTGGTGTGTGAAAAAAAAAGCAGTGTGTTTGCTGTGTCATGTGTGTGTGTGAAATGCTTATGTTGTGTTCGATTGAATCGTTCGGAACGCAATCCGCTCTTTTTCGTGTTTTCTCTTTTTTATTGGCTCTCTCTCTCTCTCTCTGTCCTCTCTCTTACTCAAACACCCATACATAACACATGCACATGCATGCTGACGCTAACCAACACACACCAACACACACACACCACACACACACAAACACACCACACCAAACACACAAACACACGCGCGCGCACGCAAGCACGCACTTACACATCGTGCTTGCGTGCAAATGGCACGACATGCTGTCGAGGCTTGAAAACTGCGACGCCAACGCTCGGTGTTGGGAACGGCAGTATCAGCAAAGCTGGCGCTGCATGCTCAGTACACAGAGGGATCTGACGTTCGTTGGGCTGCTTCGTTATTTGGACTGTGCATGTAGAATAGTCACTTGTGCAGTCGTGTGTGTGTGGGTGTGTGTGTGTGTAGTGGGTGGGTGTGGGTGTGTGTGTGTGTGTGTGTGTTCGTGAGGTTTGTGAGGGTGTGTGTGTGTGTGTGTGGTGTCTGTGGTGTATGTGTGTGTGTGTTGACGTGTGTGTATGTGTGGTGTGTGTGTGTGGGTGTGTGTGTGTGGTGGTGACGTGCGTGTGCGCGCGCGCGTCGCGAGTGTGTATGTGTGTTAGGTTGTGGGTGTTAGCGCTTGTGGGTGTGCCGCGTGGCGTGCGTCGCATGCGTCCACGCGCAGAGGCACATAACACAGATCAGGCAGACTCACAGTAATCATCATCACAACCCACACACACCCACACATTTCACACATTTACACACACAGTCGCACTCGCTTATCGCATCACACAGCGCCACGAGCAGTCTTCTACAGTCACAGCACACAGCAGCACTATCACACACAGCACAGTACACCGTACTGGACTGCACTTGTGGAGGCTTTCGCTTGAGCCAGGGAGCCAGGGGACGTGATTGCTATGGTTCATGGGGAAAATGGCACGACAGCTCACTTATTCAAAACTGGTGCGTACGGTTCACCCAGTCAGCTAGATGCATGACGCTCACCAGGTCTTACCATGGCACCCGACTGCGTTGTGATTGTCGACTGGATCACTTACAATCACAGGACCTGACATCACGCTGCTAGTCCGCTTGTAAGTCGCCTTTGACGGACAGGCCCATCGTGTGTCCCACCCCCTAGCCCCTGTGTTCACGTTGTGATGGCTGAATGACTCTGTATGACTGCCTTTAAGGTTGCTGAGTTCACGTGAATAAATCAACTGGCAGTTGAATACACGAAAAGTCGCAGAGGGGTTATGACACTGAAGAGCGTTAATTGGGTCTGGAATCATTTGCTTGATTCAGTATGGTTCCTTCATGAAAGTAAACTTTCACACACAAACACAGAACACACAGGACACAGACACACAGACACAGACACACAAACATCAACACACACACACACACACCCACACACACTTACACACACCCACACTCGCTTATGTCACACACACGCACACTCTTACACACACACAAACACACACCCACCACACACACACAACACACACACACACACACACGCTTACACACACACACACACCACACACACACCACGCACACGCACGCACCCGCACGCTGCACGCACGCACGCACGCACGCACACACACACACAACACACACCACACACACGTGCACTCATCAATGCTTTTTTTCTGAGTTACTCTGAGATCTGTGTCATGTAGAATTCACAAACGCCCTCCATCTCTCCATATTTTCTATGTTCTGTATCACGTATTTCACATCAGTTCGTCAGTGGATGTTTTAGTTCATTCAATAATTTATGGGCTTGTTTGAAAAAAAAAAAAAAAAACAAAACAACAACACAGATTAACCTGTTAAGACCTCGTCCTTGGTGTTCATCGATGAGGACATCACATGTGTTACATTCCTATAATAAACAAAAAAACTTCTTCAAAGTCTTTATCTGCTGTGACCCTTTATAAACAGTGTGTATGTCTGAAAAAAAATGCGGTCAAGTCACTCCGCTTGACCTCAGTTGAAGTGAAACAGTCTGACTGCACAGGGGGACCTGACCGCTGTGAGCATTGAGGGCAAACACCACTTTCTACAACCGACACCAAATGGGTCACAAACTATGACCCTGACCTTGTCGCGCCTCTGACGTTCCACCCCACGTCTAACCTGACCTTCATCTGGGACGTCCCATGTCAGGCCCCCCGGGCAAAGCACGTGCAGCCTTTAACCCACGACCACCTGGACCCGGAGACATGGGTGACGTCAACAGAACGATCACGTGTGTGCACTGTCACCAACGTCCTGAACGGTCAACACCACAGAGCAGGACAGTGTTTGACTTTAGATCTGAAAGTGTAAGGACATTGTGTGTGTGTGTGTGTGTGTGTGTGTGTGTCGTGCCGTGTGTGCGGTGTGCTTGCGTGCGTGCGTGTAGCGCGCGCGCACCACACGTGTGTGTGTGTGTTTAAGGGTGTGTGTTATGCACGCGCAAAAACACGTGTGTCTCATACTGTGTGATGCATGTGTGTGTGTGTGTGTGTGTGTGTGTGTGTGTGTGTGTGTGTGTGTGTGGTGTTGTTGGTGTGTGGGTTGAGGGTGTGTGATAATGATCACGCGCAACATCCGTGCTGTGCATGTATGCCTTTGATGTGCGGGTGTGTGTGTGTGAAGTCGCGTTGTGTGTGGGGATGTGTGTGACCTTGAACTGTACCATCACTGGTGTGATTGATCCTGTGTGAATGGTCTGTGACCTTGCATTTGTCGTGTCAAACATCGAGTCAGTTCACCAACGGGGGCAGCCAGCAGCTGTGTGTGTGTCTCTGTGTGTGATTTCTGACAAACAACCTGACGTGTTGAGAGTGTTTGGGGTATGCACGCGCACACACTGGGGTGCATGCATGCCTTGATGGTGTGCCACTACATTGTTGTGTGTGTGTGTAGTGTGGTATTTTGTGTGTCCTCCTCCCTGGCCCCATCCTCCTCTTCCTCCTTGTGTCCTCCTGTGTCAACCATCATCATCATGCTTCAACATAAGTGAACGCTCAGCAGTCTCTTTCCACTATCCTTTATTGTTCAACCCCCTCAGACAGCTTGATTGAATACGAAGCTCCATGAGGGGTGACCAGTTTGACCTTGCGTCTGTACCATCACTGGAGGTGATCATGCAGGTGACTTCTTGACCTTGAACTGGTCCGGGTCACACGAGCAGAATTCAACCCAAAACGGGCAGTCGTCCAGCAACGTCTTGACGACGTGGTCTCCTGCCGTGATTCTGACAACAACCTGACGTGCGAGTGTTTTGGGCTCTGGGTCCGTGAGGGGTATATACACCGATGGAATCCACCATTGAGGGTGGTTTTCCCACGACCTTGAGCAGTCTTACAAAGTAGTACAGTAGTTCAGTTATTTATTTAACCCTCCTCCTCCTCCTCCCCCTCCTCCTCTTCACTCCTTCCTCCTCCTCCTCACCATCATCTCATCATCGTCACCATGCAGTGGCAGCAAGCAGCGAGCACCACCACCACTACCATTATTGTCATTCGTCCCACTCTTTGCTCTCTACATGCTATCCTGAAGTTGTTTGGGACTCGTTTGCTCTGGCGTGGTTAGTTTTAAAGTGGGCATTTTCGGCCTTCACCTTTCATATTCGTAGAGTACATTTTCTGCTCCCCCAAGTAGTACTTAATGCCCCCTAGACATCTAAGAGAAACTGACTTTTACTGAGCCGGAGGCAAAGATTTCTTTAGACAGTATATTAATGTGCTCTCCTCAAACGTGTTTTAAAACGGCAAATTACACTAAACTCGGAACGTACCATTAATATAGTCTAATATGACATTAAAAACACACTGAAAAATACAGACTTTCGCTTTTTTTTCCTCAATTTTTCCACACACAACCATTGTTAATTCTGTTAGTGACTGATTAGACAAATCAATTCATGTTCGGTTTTTTTTTTTTTTTTCTTCACGGAATATTAGCTTTGAGATGGGTGGTACCCCTCTATCGACGCCCGGGTTGACTGCCAGAAACCCAGTCCTCATCTATATATATTATATATATCGTCTAATACAAACTTCCTTTTACATCCGTTGCCTATATATAAGATAATCTTATATACTAGTATATATATTATAATATATATATATATTTATATCTATGTATGGGTTGCCCTGCCCAGAACCCAGCTGTATTACTCTTTTATATACTATTCATATATATATATACCTATATCCTACCTTATATTATGTAAGGGAGAAGGATTAAGATAATGGGTCCGGAAGTGCACCTCTATTTTGATCTTCTGTGTTTACATGTCCTAGTGTTACCACTGTCAAAACCAAGTGGTGGACCTTATCTGAGGTGTGTGTCATTCTTTACCATCTCCTTTTCGTATGAGAGCGATCAGTGAGTATACCTTTATTTCGTTTGTGTCCCTGCTTCTGTGAGAGCGACATTTCTGTTTCCCAAATTTCACACTACTGCTGACCACTTTGCAAGCAGGGTGGGGGTGGGGGGCTGAGGTGGTTGTGGGTTGGGGTTGGGGTTTGTAGGGGGGGTCGCTTAATGTGACCGAGAGTTTCTCGATGAATTCACTGCTGGAAAAGCACCCGTCGACTTGTATCTCCTCAGACCGCGTCAGCACAAAACAAAGCCAGCCGCTTCCCTTTCTGAGTTTGCGACTTATCCCTACTTCCTTTGTGTGTGGTGTGATGACCGCTGTGTGTGTCATGTGTGTGTTGGGTAGACGCGCAATGTGGTCGTTGTGGTGTGTGTGTGGTGTGAACCATTTTCTAAGATGCTCATAATCTCTGTACAATTTTCATGGAATTTCCATGCCTCATCAGATTTGAATTTAAACCGACTTTGTTATGAAGACTGTTTTCTCATTAGCTGGCAAAATGCAAAAACTAAAGACACCACATATCGTCTTTTGTAATCAACATTGCCCCCCCCCCCCCCCCCACCCCAACCCCCCCACCCCCCCAGTTCCCCCCCCCCCCCCCCCCCCCCCAGCCCCCCCACCCCCCCCCCACCCCACCCCCCCCCCCACCCCCCCCACCCCCACCCCCCCCCCCCCCCCCCCCCCCCCCCCCCCCCACCTTCCCCCCCCAGGTTCCCCAGTCCCCCCCCCACTCCCCCCCATATCCCCCCCCCCCCCCCACCCCCCCCCCCCCCACCCCCCCCCCCACCGCCCCCCCCCCCCCCCAACCCCCCCCCCACTTTTATCCCCCCCCCCCCCCCCCCCCCCCCCCCCACCCCCCCCCCCCCCCCCCCCCCCCCCAACCCCCCCCCCCCCCCCCCCCCCCCCCCCCCCCCCCCCCATCCCCCCCCCCCCCCCCCCCCCCCCCCCACCCCACACCCCCCCCCACCCCCCCCCCCCCCCCCCCCCCCACCCCCCCCCCCCCCCCCCCGCCACAACACACAGTGTGCTTTACTTTCAGGCTTCACCAGATGACGTCTAGATTTATCGAGATAACCGATCTTGCATCTGAATGGCTGTATTGAATCTGTAACTATACATTAACAAGTGCAATTTTTATCAATTTTATGATGTTTTAGCAGTAGAATTTCTCTTTATAGATAGTTTTTTGTTTTTTTTTTTTTAAATGTTTTTGTGGATGGACAATATTTCAATGGGTTGTGATCCTTTCCACGTGGAGAGATGTCCAGGCTGAGGATCTGTCGTCACATAGGGACTCACAATTTCAGAATTATTTGCTGCTTTTTCCAGGGGCTGTCTTAAGCACCCAGTGGACATCAGATAGATATATGAATTAAAAAGAGATATGCGATACGCGAGGGATAATTAAATCCATGATAAAGGTACATGACATGAAATGATGAAATGAAATCAATCAAACATAAACACAATCAATGAATAACGCTAAGTTGTGAGATGAATTGAATGAATGAAAACTGATCGATCGACGATTGAGTGAGTGATCGACAGATCTACAGGATGATTGATAACAATCAGGCTGGTTTTAAAAAGTCTAGACTTTAAAGAGCCCCACTCCAACGAAGATTCAAATCACTAAATCAAAAATGTCACAATAAAAGCACAGTTCAATGGAAAAAAAACATTTTCCCTTTGCCAACAATAGCTCCCCTCCCCAACAACCCCCCCCAACTTCCCCCATCATCAAGCAATTCACTCTGGCCTGTGTGCACACAATCAACTATTTGAGCGTATGTATTATAACGGATTCAGCAGTTTTAAGGACAATTCATGGGCACCAAAAACACAACACACAACACACAAACAACACAACACCACACACCCACATCCACACACACATCACACGCGCGGGCGCGCGTACACACAAACACACACCACACACACCACATGAGCCATGCATGTGGACATACACCACACACACGCGCGCGCGCGCACGCACGCGCACGCACGCACACAACCCCGCCACGGCACGAACATACATATAGGTGAAATAGTGTCATGTATCCATGGATCGTTGTCTATAAACTAATGTCACAAAAGTGTTAGTTTAACCAACCAAGCCACTATCTAAAAAGTGCAGCGCCTGTCAAGTTAACACATTCCACAGCTTCTGCCGAATTTTACCTCGTGCACACAGATCCTGACCAAACCATTCGGATCCTGGTAACACGGACCGATTCCTGTACAAAACCATTCGACCTGAGCAACATAGGAGATGCTGTTCAAAACCATTTCACCTCGTGCAACAGGAGATTCTTGGACCAAAAACCCTACGTCGGCAGTCCAAGGGTCAACAACATGGCAAAGCAAAATATTCCAACATCCACCACTGGAAGAACTATAGGGTCCTCTATGGACCCAGACCAATCACATCCTGAAAAAAGCATCGCAAGTTCCAAGTGAGCCTCTGCTGCCTCAAAGACACCCATGGAAGGTCTGGGACGTGACCTGCGACTCTCTAGCACAGGACCAGCGCCCCCCCCCCCCCCCCCCTCCCTCATCCTCTCCCACTTGGAAGTCCTTTTTTGATCGTAGACCTCTGTCAACGCAAACCCTCTGCTTCGATGCCTCCACAGCAGTGAATCCGCCAAGTTCTCGCCACCTTGGAGTATAGCTGTATGTGTAGGTTTTTCCCGACTGCTGATCAGGCACTTGGCTCAAAACAGCATATCTTTTCAAGCAAAAGGTAACTGAAGACCAAATCACTCACACGTACAACACTGTGAGCACCACCCCCCCAGCCCCCTGCACTTGTTTTTATGTTTTGCACAATTAAATGCGTTTTTTTTCGATTGGGAGTTTTGGGGATTCCCTCTCTCTACTAGCAGAGGGAGGAACGGTTGAGCTGAAATTTTTGGTCTCTCAATGGTTAATGCAATGCTCGCTTCTTGCACTGTGAAAGGCTGTTCGGGCTTTCTTCGTAGCCACCGTCTGATAGCGGGATGATACTGCGTGAGGCACACTCTCTTGTCACTCTCTTGTAAGCACTGACTCTGAGTCAAACTGACCTATTCATATCAGTTTGTCATCCTAATTAAGGATCGCTTGATAGCCTGCTAATAACAGAATTGGCATTCAAAAATGGAAGAAAATGACAAGTATTCATGGTTTTATTCCTTTAAAAGTATTCTTCAGCCGGAAATTTTTGAAATCTGTTACTAATAAATGGCATAGAAGCATATTGGCCAGATTTAGAAGTCGGGCCCTTGGTTTTAAAGCAAATAAGAAATGGTTTTGCAATGAAGTTTCTGTTGATGATGTCTGTGTGTTGTGTCCAGATAACAGTAAGGAAGATGAAGAGCACACAATTGTATTGAAAGCGTAAAGCGGTATGAAGAAAAAAAGGAAAAAAAATCAAAACTTCAAAACCTTTTAATTTGATGCCAGAAAGACCACATACTTTGATTGAACTGTTATCTTCTGATGATGGAAATATTGTACATTTTGTTTGCTAAATATATTGCTGAATGTTATGATATCAGAGAGAAAAAAAAAATGTCTGTTGCTGTTTCCCTGTGAGACAGTGCTTTGGTTCTCCGTATGTCATAGCTGGTCATTTAGGCCCACGTTTGGTGATCTTTGCTTGTCTTTAACTTTAGTATTCCTAGATAGATCAATACCGGGAATCATGTTGGTAATGTATTATATAATTTTTCGTTTCATGGATTCTTGGACGCTGCATTAAGGGATAGCCCCCCTTGACATGAAGACTGTCTTTTGTTATTGTCAATAAGAACGATTCTGAAGCGTCTCTCTCTCTCTCTCTCTCTCTCTCGTCTCTCCTCTCTCTCCTCTCTCTCTCTCTCTCTCTCTCTCTCTCTGGGTGTGTGTGTGTGTGTGTGTGGGTGGTGTGTGTGTGTGTGTGTGTGTGTGTGTGTGTGTGTGTGAGACAGCTCGGGCTGTGCTGTCCACCCCCACCATCACAGTGACCACAGCTGCCCACAGCCATCATCGGGTGGGACAGTGAGGGGCACTGTGAACATCACGGAGATCTCTTCCACGGAAAAGAGGAAAACTATTCCTGTGTGTGGTCCTACAGGAGAAGATGTGAGTACTTGCCAAATGCCCATGCAGACAATTTACGTGGTCAATAATATGTGCCATGTGATATTTGTCATTTCAGCGTTCACGCCAGGCAGTTTTTAAGCGTCTGAAATTGTGCTAAAAAAAGTAGACATATGCTTGTGTCTCTCAGGGACTATTCATCAGTTCAAAAACGCAAAACATTTAGTACACAGGAATTCAACTCACTCTCACTCACCAGATCGAAAATAGCAAACATTTGTGAGCTACGCCTGCCTTTCTGAAGTTTCAAATATCCCCAAGAAAAACCATTTAAGATGTAGTCGGTGACGTTTATAAAGATCTCTCTGACCGAACAAACTAAATATACAGCCTTAGCTGACAAAATCCAGGTGGGAGGGAGAAAGTCCTATTTGAAGTGAACTAGGTCTACAGAGGAGAGCAAAGCCTTATTTCTGCGGCAATGGACACGGCCTGATCCCAGCCCAGGGCTAGTCATTCAAAGTGTTGAAGCAGGAATATTTCCAGGAGGCCACCTTCGTAGTGACCACGACGTTGTCATGATCCATTGGTAGATAAACCAGTGCGACAGAAGGGACGAGAGAGAAGTAAGGACTAACCGTCTCCAGTCCAATTTTGACGCAGTGGAAGATCCCGACATCTCTGGACAAATCCAAAGCCGTCATCGAAGGACACGTTTTCCCAGCTAGTCTGCGAGAAGAACGTCTGGAAACCCTCACAGACACTTTCAGCCAGGTGATGCCCAAGACAGCCACAGAGGTCTTCGGGATAAGCCAGTGGAAGTGGAAAACCAATGGAAGTCGATCATAATCGTCCTCGCCGGAGACACATGGCGGCCTGGTTCCTCTTCTTCTGCCGGACGCCTGTGCCACAGGCTACATCAGGGTCTCTTCAAACAGGTTTCTTTTCTTTTTGGAACTCTTTCAACAACTCCATGGAGTGTCCCACTGGGCCCCACATCTGTGGAGTGTCACTGGGTCACCACACTGAAGAACTTCACCAGTTGCTTCACTCCTGTCTGTTCTGTGCCTAGGCCTGGGTCGCCACACTGAAGAACTTCACCAGTTGCTTCACTCCTGTCTGTTCTGTGCTCTAGGCCTGGGTCTCAAACAAGTTGTCCCTGTCCATTCGGCAATGTTTTTCAGTGCGTCTCTCTCTCTCTCTCTCTCTCTCTCTCTCTCTCTCTCTCTCTCTCTCTCCTCTCTCCTCGCCGCTTCTCCCGCTCATCTCTCTCTCTCCTCTCTCTGTGTTTTATGGGCACTGTTATAACAGAGCCATTGGATCATATCAGATGGCATGTCAACGTAGTTTTATTTTCGTATCTGATAACCCAGATTTTCGTATAGTCCCAGAGTGCTGCCTGATGGGTTAGTGTTATGATCAGTGAGTATCCGGTGTTGTATAGTGTCTCACAGTACAGCTATTTACATGACTGGGATTTGTGTGGCAATATAGCGAGCCGAAAACCGCTCAAGAAGACTGAGGGGAAATGGGGATGAGGGGGTGAGGGGGAGTGACGGTGTGGGGGGGGGGGGGGGGGAACACAGACATGAACAAGACCATTGGTCAAGAAATGCAATGCAAAGTGAGAAAAGAATACAGACACATTTTCCTTTTTCCTGTCTTGTCTCGTCTTCGGTGCCAGCTCTGTGGCATTGTGCCCTCGCCCTCTCATTCTGCCTCCACCTCCACAGCCACAGTGTGGGTTCCCCCCCCCTCCCACCCCACCCCCCCCCCCTCCCCCCCACCTCCCCCCCCCCCCCCCCCCCGCCGTACACTAAGTCCCCCCCCCCCCCCCCCCCACCCGCCCAGCTCCG
>JADBJO010015297.1:20000-25000 GCA_016801955.1 Conus betulinus
TCTCTCTCTCTGTCTCTCTCTCTCCTCTCTCTCTCTCTCTCTCTCCCCTTCTGTCGGATCATTTATTTACCTTTTTTGTTTGTTGGAAACCTGTTCTTAGTTCGGGTTGTTCGAATTTCGGTGACTGTTGATCGAGTTGACAGGGAGGGCATTGGTTCACGGTGTTAACATTCCACTACAGTCCTCGATGAGACTATAGATGTTTCCCCTTGTGATAAAAGACCCCCTCAGAATTGTCCCATTTTGTTTCTGTGTAAAACCAGTTTTGTTCAAAGTGATTTGCCCTACACAATCACCCACCTTGTATCTGGCTCATGGGAAGTGGACAGTCCTGATTGCGCAGGGGGACCTGACACTGTGAGCATTGAGTGGCCGCACACACTTTCTACACACACCAATGGGTCACAGACTATGACCCTGACCTGTCGGGCCTCTGCGTCAACCCGATTCTAACCTGACCTACAGCTGGGAAGTGTGTGTTCGTTCGTTCTTTAATTTAACGCCTATCCACCTAACAGTGATCTTAGACAGTATTTAAGTGTTATGTGTGCGTGCATGTGGTGTTTTTGGGTGTATGCATGCAAATGGTTGGTGTTTGATTGGGGCGTACGTAGGTATGTATAATGCAATTGGCCTAGGTAAAAAAAAAACAACACAAAAAACAAACAAAAAAAAAAAAACAACATAACTGAATCCAAAACTTAAAAGAAAAAACTAACTAAATAAGCAACTAACACCAAGATGGGGAAAATAACATAGACCTTAAAGTAAATGTCCAATTGGACTCTTAATCAGTCCTTGAACAACTTCAAAAATGATTCGTTAGAGATGACATCTTCAAATACTGATATCGACGGTTCAGTGTTCAACAAGCAAGCAGGTAAATAGGGTTTCATTCTATCGCACACACAAAAAGTAGATGGAACGGAGTGATTTGCTGGCCACAAATACAAGTCACATGTTTACAGAAGTTGGTTTTAAAGGCATCAAGCCTCAATCTAAAATCAAACTTTTTAAAATCCACTCTTGGTAGAGATTCTTGATACCTGTTTTTATTGTCTGATATCTTGTTAAATTATATCCCCTTTTTGTTTCTGGTGCCTTTTCCCTTATTTAAAAGAGAATTCCTGGATACGTCTTTTAACTCTCATGTGAGGATAAAGGAACGCATATCGTTGTTAAACCAGTTTCATTGATAGCAGCCTTTTTGACTAATTGGTCTACCCTTTCATTCGCAGATAATCCACAGTGTGATGAAACCCAACAACAAAAAAAAAAAACGACATAAGAACCACGTAAATGCAAAAAATGAATTAAATGGTAGACTTCTGATATGAGTTCTGCTCTCACACTTGTATTCGAAAATTTTAGAGCTTGTAGACTGATTTTGAATCAACACAAAGAAGTATTTGAAATGCAGGAAATCGAAAATCAAGAAGAAAGTTTAATGCCATGATAATGGCAACAAGTTCCGCAGTAAATATAGAAATATATTACCAAGGTGGTAATCTTTCTCTATTTTTAAGGATGGAATTATGAATGCTGAACCAGACTAATGATTGTCTAGTACAGAAACGGTCTGTATAGATTTTAAGGTGATGTGTGTGTGTGTGTGTGTGTGTGTGTGTGTGGTGTGGTGTGTGTGTGTGTGTGTGTGTGTGTGTGTGTGCATGCGTGCGTGCGCGTGCGTGCGTGCATATGTGTATGTGTATGTGTGTTATTTAATTTCAAATTTAACGTCTATCCACTCTAAGTGATACTAGACGAAAAACAAAGACACTACCCCATCAAACCCCAAAAGCAAACAAACAAACCAACCCTAACGATAAAACTAGGAACTACAAATGGTTTTGACGTGGGAGAGAAGAGTGAGAGGTAGGGGACGGATGACGATGGTCCTTTCGTATATTGTATGTAGAATTACCAATAGCTATATGATTGACTCAGTTAAAAGTAACCTCATAAGAATGAAATGATAAATGTGAGAATCTAGAAGTACTTACTTATTGGACTCTTTGATAAAGTAAGGAAGAATTCATAGGCTGATACCGATGATTCACAAATATGTCTAATAGTATACGCAGAAAGCATGTAGTGCGCGCGCGCGCGCGCGCGCGTGTGTGTGTGTGGTGTGTGTACGTTTTTGCGTGCGTGCGTGCATGTGGTGTGTGTGTGTGTGTGTGTGTGTGTGTGTGTGTGTGTGGTGTGTAGCTCATAACATAACTGAATGATCAGGGTGTCTGTCCAGATCCGCCACGGTCGCCTCCTCAGATCAGCGGATACATGGACAATGAGATCCTCCGTGAAGGTGACAATTTGACCTTGACCTGTAACATCAGTGGAGGTGACCCTGTTGTGACCTCTGTGACCTTGACGTGTCCGGGTCGACACGAGCAGGTTCCAACCATCGGGCAGTCCAGCAGTTTAACGATCTTATCTCTGAGTGATTCCGACAACAACCTAACATGTTACTGTCGTGGTCTCTGGGCCAGAGAGGGTCACTATACCTTGACGGATTCCAGGACTTTGAGCATGGATAGTGAGTACCATCATCATCATCATCATCATCATCGTCATCATCATCATCGTCGTCATCATCATCATCATCATCATCGTCATCATCATCATCATCATCATCATCATCATCATCATCGTCATCATCATCATCATCATCATCATCATTTATCGTCGTCGTCATCATCATCATTATCATCATCATCATCATCATCATCATCATCATCATCATCATCATCATCATCATTTATCGTCGTCGTCATCATCATCATCATCATCATCATCATCATCATCATCATCAGCGTCATTATCATTGTCACGTCCGTTTTTTTTCCTTGTTCTCAATAGCTACGACAAAGTCTGCGTTTGTCTAGGGATACGTTACAGTAATATTTCTGTTTCACCATGAAAAAGAGAGGAACACACTCTCTGCAAACAGGTGTTGATACAATACACCTATTAGAGCAGTTTAACTCTCCTCAAACGCTGTAATGGTTATCATAATTTAGAATAACGTACCTCTCCTCGAACAACAGTAATCGTCTTTAGTGTTAAATAGAAATTAGATCGATATAACTTCAGTAAAGAGAATTAGATTCAGACAAGAAAATAAAGACATAAAAACGACCTGTCGCCGTGGTGAAGTGGTTAGAGTCGTAGAGGCCCGGCTGGAAGATTGTGAGTTCAATTTACATCAGAGCCATTAATTTGTAGGATTTTTTCCCCTCAAACCGGGCTACCCAGTGTTGAGCTTGCTATGGATTTAACTGGGAAGACGGGAATCACGCGGTCGAGTTTCATCCAACAAATGGCTGCGTCTCTGAGAGTGTTGTTCAAATTTGCTGACCAACACTGTAGGTGTCTGTATCTGTTGCGGTTTGTTCACGTCGGGATAGAGTATGATAACGTATGGTAGCGCCCTGTCCTGCGATCTCAGATCAGAATGGAGGGCATAGCGCTTGGCGATGTTCTTATCGACATCGCCTGTATGGAGGAGTTCACAGGGACTGTCGTCGGACGGACGTGACGGCGCCCTTTAGAGGGAGAGCTCACTCACGCTGGCTCCGGAACTATGCAGTTACTGTCGTCAGTAGGGGGCTTGGTAGGTGGTGCCCTTTGTACGTTGGGCCAGAACAGGCGCCACTGAACAGCACCGCAGTGACTCGGCAGCAGTGCAGTGTCTCCTCTGGTGGCTTGCCTCATGGTGACTTGACACTGCCTGTTGCCTGTGGATTGCTGGTGCCAGGGCTACAGCTGGAACAGGTCACAATGGGGATGTGGATGGGGAACCGGAATGAGCGAGGTGGGGGTAATGCCGCTGAAGATGTGCAAAAAAATAAATGAAGTTGAAAAATAGCACTGAAACAACAATAAATTTTCTCACCCTTTTTACTTTCACACACACACACACACACACATACTCCCCCCCCCCTCACACACACACATACACCACACACACACACACACACACACACACACACACACACACACACACACACACACACACACACACAAAATGTTGGTCCTTAGTGCTTTGGATAGTCACTGTAAAAACGTTGTATAGTTTCCGTGGTCCTTGGGTACCAATACGTTTACTGGAAAATATGCACAATCTTAAATGCAGTTTTACTTCCCAGTACCATAGACACTTTTATAATCACAAAAGAAAACGACCATCAACCACTTCCTGAAAAAAATCGGGACGGGTATCCTCATATTCCCAACCTGGCTCTCGATGAATCGTGCGTGGCTGTTCAGACCATTCATGGGTCCGGCCTGGTCACTGTATAAAGCCACATGTCCAGCAGTCCGCTACGGGAACAGGTTCCTCTCCACCTAGGACATTCATGAGTCGGGCCTAGTTACTCTATAAAGCCACTTGTCCACACAGTCCGCTACAGGCACTCGGTTCCTGTCCACTGACGACCTGTGTCACACAGCAGCATCACACTGCAGGTGCCAGACAACACTGAGGACCTGCGTCACACAACAGCATCACACTGCAGGTGCCAGACAACACTGAGGACCTGCGTCCACAACAGCATCACACTGCAGGTGCCAGACAACACTGAGGACCTGCGTCACACAACAGCATCACACTGCAGGTGCCAGACAACACTGAGGACCTGCGTCACACAGCAGCATCACACTGCAGGTGCCAGACAACACTGAGGACCTGTGTCACACAGCAGCATCACACTGCAGGTGCCAGACAACACTGAGGACCTGCGTCACACAGCAGCATCACACTGCAGGTGCCAGACAACACCGCGCTGCCTGGCGGACAACCCGAGTGTAGCAGCAAAGCCAAAGTAGCCTCCCCTGTCCACACCGCCCCGGAACACTGACCCCACTTCACGGTTTCTTTTCTTTTCTTTTTCTGCGCCACCTCAGAGGCAGTGCACCCACGCCGCTCATTCCGATACCCCGCCTGCAGCCACATCCTGGTCGGCCCCACCGCAGCCCCGGCACCGGCAATCCCCAGG
>JADBJO010015297.1:30000-32500 GCA_016801955.1 Conus betulinus
TCACACTGCCATAGCCATGTGTTTATCAGTCTGTCACACTGCCATAGCCATGTGTTTTATCACACTGTCATAGCCATGTGTTTATCACACTGCCATAGCCATGTGTTTATCACACTGTCATAGCCATGTGTTTATCAGACTGTCACACTGCCATAGCCATGTGTTTATCACACTGCCATAGCCCATGTGTTTTATCACACTGTCATAGCCATGTGTTTATCACACTGCCATAGCCATGTGTTTATCACACTGTCATAGCCATGTGTTTATCACACTGTCATAGCCATGTGTTTATCACACTGCCATAGCCATGTGTTTATCACACTGCCATAGCCTTGTGTTTATCACACTGCCATAGCCATGTGTTTATCACACTGTCATAGCCATGTGTTTATCACACTGTCATAGCCATGTGTTTATCACACTGCCATAGCCATGTGTTTTATCAGTCTGTCACACTGCCATAGCCATGTGTTTATCACGCTGCCATAGCCATGTGTGTACCAAGCCGTCCAGTGCTGATCAAGGCTGCAGGGCGTTTTGTATTGTCCAGAGAGAGGAACAGCTGACAGCTGGTGGCATGAAGTGACCTTGACCTTTGAGACCATGGTGTTCCAGAGTGGACCGTACACGGACATCTCTGGCTCCACCATCACCTTTGACCCCCCTGCCAGTGGCACCGCTGTCAGGACTGGTCGCTGTGATTTTCCTGACACACCGTTGCCTTCTGATCCTGGCACCTACACCTACAGGGTGACCGTCTCTCCTGGTCCGACGGTGGAGACAGACGACAGCGTGATTGTAGGTGAGTGATTGTGTGTGTGTGTGTGTGTGTGTGTGTGTGTGTGTGTGTGTGTGTGTGTGTGTGTGTGTGTGTGTGATTGTGTGTGTGTGTGTGTGTGTGTGTGTGTGTGTGTGTGAGTGAGTGAGTGAGTATGTGTGTGTGTGTGTGTGTGTGTGTGTGTGTGTGTGTGTGTGTGTGTGTGCACGCGCGTGTCGCAATGTGTGTGGTGTATGATCTCAGTGTGTGTGTGGTGTATAACTTCAGTATGTGAGGTGTACAACCTCAGTGTGTGAGGTGTATAACCTCAGTGTGTGTGGTGTATAACCCTCACTGTGTGTGGTGTATAACCTAACTGTGTGTAGTGTATAACCTCAGTGTGTGTAGTGTATGACCTCAGTATCTGTGGTATATAAGGTCAGTGTGTGGTGTATAAGATCAGTGTGTGTGGTGTATAAGAGTAGTGTGTGCAGTGTATAACCCCAGTGTGTGCAGTGTATAACCTCAGTGTGTGTGGTGTATAACCTCAGTGTGTGCAGTGTATAACCTCAGTGTGCAGTGTATAACCTCAGTGTGTGTGGTGTATAACCTCAGTGTGTGTGGTGTATAACCTCAGTGTGTGTGGTGTATAACCTCAGTGTGTCAGTGTATAACCTCAGTGTGTGTAGTGTATAACCTCAGTGTGTGCACAGTATAACCTCAGTGTTTGCACAGTATAACCTCAGTGTGTAGTGTATAACCTCAGTGTGTGCAGTGTATAACCTCAGTGTGTGCACAGTATAACCTCAGTGTTTGCACAGTATAACCTCAGTGTGTGCAGTGTATAACCTCAGTGTGTGCAGTGTATAACCTCAGTGTGTGCAGTGTATAACCTCAGTGTGTGCACAGTATAACCTCAGTGTTTGCACAGTATAACCTCAGTGTGTAGTGTATAACCTCAGTGTGTGCAGTGTATAACCTCAGTGTGTGCAGTGTATAACCTCAGTGTTTGCACAGTATAACCTCAGTGTGTGCAGTGTATAACCTCAGTGTGCAGTGTATAACCTCAGTGTGTGCAGTGTATAACCTCAGTGTGTAGTGTATAACCTCAGTGTGTGCAGTGTGTATAACCTCAGTGTGTGCACAGTATAACCTCAGTGTGTCAGTGTATAACCTCAGTGTGTAGTGTATAACCTCAGTGTGTGCAGTGTATAACCTCAGTGTGTGCACAGTATAACCTCAGTGTTTGCACAGTATAACCTCAGTGTGTGCAGTGTATAACCTCAGTGTGCAGTGTATAACCTCAGTGTGTGCAGTGTATAACCTCAGTGTGTAGTGTATAACCTCAGTGTGTGCAGTGTATAACCTCAGTGTGCAGTGTATAACCTCAGTGTGTGCAGTGTATAACCTCAGTGTGTAATGTATAACCTCGGTGTGTGCAGTGTATAACCTCAGTGTGTGCAGTGTATAATCTCAGTGTGTGCACAGTATAATCTCAGTATGTGTAGTGTATAACCTCAGTGTTTCCTGTTCTTCAGAGACTCCCATCGTCTCCAGCATCAGCTGCAGTCCCGGCACTGGCTATGTGTCGGAGAACGGAGAAGTGAGATGTACATGTGACGGCAACCCGGGTCAGCCCACGGGGACGACTGCGATGGTTCATAAAGTGACACCGACACCACATCTGTCGCCAGTGGACAGTACGGTGATGGCACTCTGACACTGACTCGGGAGTTCAAC
>JADBJO010015297.1:40000-44272 GCA_016801955.1 Conus betulinus
CAAGAAGAGAAGGAGAAGGAGAAAGGAGGAGGAGGAGAGAAGAAGGAGGAGGAGGAGGAGGAAAAGAAGAAGTAGAAAGAGGAGGAGGAGGGTGTGGAGGAGGAGGAGGAGGAGGCAGAAAAAAGAAAACGACTAGGACGAAAGAAAAACAAGAGAAGGAGGAAGATAGGCGAAGACGATGAGAGAGAGAGAGAGAGAGAGAGAGAGAGAGAGAGAGAGAGAGATAGAGAGAGAGAGAAGAAAAGAAAAGAAAAGTAAGATGGAAACTGAAGGAAAAAAAAAAAGGCGAAGAAAAAAAAAAAACGAGTATAAAAAAAAGACGAGGAAAATAAAACGGAAGACAAAACGACGAGGGAAAAAAGACGCGGAAGAAGTAGAAAGAAGCTGAAGGAGAAAAGGAAAAAAGCAGCACAGGGAAAAACAAAGGTTGTGTGGAAGGGGGGGGGGGGGGGGGGGGGGGCGGAAGAAGCGGAGAGAAGAAGAGTGAGCGAGAAATGAAAAAGTAGGAGAAGGAAGAAAAACCAAAGTAGAGGAGGAAGAAATAGAAGGGAAAAAAAAAAAAAAAAAAAAGAGAAGAGCAAGAAAGAAGAAAGAGAAGTGGAAAAAGGGAGGGAACAGAGAAAAAAAAATGAAGCGGAGGAGCAAAGAGAGGAAGCACAAGAAAAGAATAACAAAGAAGAAGGAAGAAAGAGAAAGGGGGGTTTTGAAGACAGAAAGGAGACAGAAAGAAAGGGGGGTGAAGACAGAAAGGAGACAGAAAGAAAGGTGGTTGAAGACAGAAAGGAGACAGGAAGAAAGGGGGTGAAGACAGAAAGGAGACAGAAAGAAAGGGGGTGAAGACAGAAAGGAGACAGAAAGAAAATCAGAGGGGGTTGGGGGGCGAATACAGACAGAAAGGAGACAGAAATAAAATTGGGGGTGGGGGGGTGGGGTGGGAAAGAAATGAGGAAGAAAGAAGTGAAAGGAGACAGAAAGGGAAAGGTGGGTGAAAGACAGAAAGGAACAGAAAGGGGGGGGGGGGGGGGGGGGGGGGGGGTGGCAGAAAAAAGGGAGACAGAACAGAAAAGGGGGGTGAAGACGGAAAGGAGACAGAAAGAAGGGGATGAAGACAGAAAGGAGACAGAAAGAAAAAAAGGGGGAGGGGTTAATGAAGAAAGGAGATAGAATGAAAGAAAATGGGGGGTGGGGGGGGGGGGGGGGGGGGGTGAAGACAGAAAGGGAGACAGAAAGAAAGGGGATGAAGACAGAAAGGAGAACAGAAAGGGGGGGGTGAAGACAGAAAGGGGACAGAAAGAAAAAAAGGGGGGGGGGGTTAAGACAGAAAGGAGACAGAAAAGAAAGGGGGTGGGGGGGGGGGGGGGGGGGTGGGTGAAGACAGAAAGGAGACAGAAAGAAAGGCGGGTGAAGACAGAAAGGAGACAGAAAGAAAGGGGAATGAAGACAGAAAGGAGACAGAAAGAAAGAATGGGGGGGGGGGGGGGTGAAGACAGAAAGGAGACAGAAATAAAATGGGTTTGGGGGTGAAGACAGAAAGGAGACAGAAAGAAAAGGCGGGTGAAGACAGAAAGGAGACAGAAAGAATGGGGGGGGGTGGGGGTGAAGACAGACAAGGAGACAGAAAGAAGAATTGGGGGGCTTGGGGGGGGGGTGAAGACAGAAAGAAAGACAGAAAGAAAGACTGGGGTGAAGACACCAGAAAGGACAGAAAGAAAGGGGATGAAGACAGAAAGGAGACAGAAAGAAGGGGGAGGGGTTAAGACAGAAAAAGATCTTCATCCAAACATTAACAGAACCAATTTTCTTTTGTATACTGGTATTATTAACGCTATAACTGAGACAAAAATTTGGAAAGCTGTAAAAGAAGGAAGCAAGAGCATACAGGGACTACTTCTGAAATCTGATGTGTTGCCTGCAGCAGTTCTAAAATGGAACCTTAGTTTTGAAAATCTGAACTGGTTCAAGATTTTTAAATATTGTAAAATTTTTCATGACACAAAACTGAAATGGTTTCAGCTGCGTATATTACATCGTCTTTTGCCAACAAGAAAATATTTATATGACTGCAAGTTTGGTGAGACCCAATTTGTAATTTTTGCCAGGAAGATATTCAAACTATCCAACACCTGTTATGGAAGTGTACAAGTGTACAGAAATTCTGGCTTGATCTAATGCAGGTTCTGACCACAAAATGTGAACACTGTGACAATTCAGTTCTGTCAGAGGAACTGATCTTGTTTGGATACAAAGATGGTGTTGTAACAGATTTTGGGCTTAATTACATTTTTTAACCGCAAAATTTTATATATTTAAATCTTATATGGCAAATGATGTACCGAATGTGCAAGGTTTTCTTTGTGTTATGAAAAACAGATATTCTGACCTTAAATTTATGCATTCATTAGAGGGTACATATTCTCGATTCTGTGAACAGTGGTGGGGGATACCAAGGTTTATTTTGAAAATTTTTGCATTCCCCTATGTCATTACATATGAATGGTTACTTGTAAACAATTACAGACTCTCTCTCTCTCTCTCTCTCTCTCTCTCTCTCTCTCTCTCTGCAGGTTTGCTTCTTCCTGGCTGAGGAAGAGGCCCTAGTCTGTAAAGTTTATTTTCATGGCACATTTTTCTCCTCTCGTATGCACGAGGGTAGGAACTGAACCAGCCAGGGGGTTTGGGCAGTGGCAGTTTTTTTTTTTTTCCCCATTTATTTCTTTATCTATTCATATAATTTCTCTCTACTGAAAAAAAAAAAAAAAAAAAAAAAAATTATAGCAACATGTTCAGGTGTCTGTTAATGGTGGCAAAGCCAAACGGTAAACCACTGTCATTATGTTTGTATTTAATTTATGGGTTTGAATCACTGCTGTAAGATATAATTGTCAATGCAAAAAAAAAAAAAAAAAAAAAAAAAAAAAAATACTGTCATTCAGTGAGTGCATCTTTTGAAAAAATTTAATAAAAAATGGATGATACATAAGCCTCTCATAGACAGTGTTACTTAGGAAAAACTGTGTCAGCAAATCGAATAGATACTTAAAATTGAGTCATTAATAATGTTACTTGAAAACTGAAATGAGTATTACTATTAGACTAAGCGGATACACCAAGATATTGACGTTGGTCTACAAGGCTATTGACTGACAACTGGTGTTTTAGTGTTCAACCAAAAGTCAGATGCCTGAATTGGTGAATAGGTGTCTGTGAATGTGTGTGTGTGTGTGTGTGTTTAAACACTACTGAACTGTATGACCTTTAGAACTCAAGTGAACACCATACTTCCACGTGGAAATCAAGTTATATATATTGCCTAAATGAATCTAATAAATGTTATAGCCTGTACAGGGAAGAGGGAACAGTGCAGAGTTGGAGGATGAGAATAATTGAAAAGTATATGGATGAATGGCTGGTCAGAAAATTGAAAAAGCTGCTGCATTTCTTGATTGACTGGAGAGGAGATGGGGGGGGGGGGGGGATACCGTGTTCGGAGGGAGGGAGAGGGGGGGGGGGGGGAGGGGGAGAAAAAGTACACTTTTCTTTTTTCTGTATCATATTACTATGTTGATATAATTCTGTATAGAGTAAGGATGAATATGGGTGTGAAAGAAGGAATTGTGGAATGGAAGGATGAGAAAAGGGATCAATAAAATGTAGGGGGGAAAAAGGGGGGAAGGAAAGGGAAAAAAAAAGGGAAAAAAAAAAAACCCAATCATTAATGAGAGAATGGGAGGAAGAAAGACGGGGGAGGGAAAAGGGGGGAAAAAAAAACCCTCCTTGTAACTATTACATTTATTCCATTTTATTTTTTTTTTTTTTCTTCACTCACTCATTCAAACCGAGTAATGCACAAAGAAAAATTGCCAGATTGTAACGATTGTATTTATTATTCATAACTACACATTTATATATTGGTATATGTACTAGACATGCTCATGTCCAATTGTTAAATCCATGGCAAAGGATGAGTGCGTGAGGAAAGGAAAGAATGAAGGAACTGTGGAGTGGAGAAGCATAGGATACGGGAGTTACTCTATCCCGTGTAACGAATTGGTCTGACCAGCAGAACATAAATCTTTACTAATGAAGTCGCACAAAACTGAAGAGACGAACTGCTCCATCTTTAATGTGGGCGAGATGCCTCACTTTGTTCGTACTATCTGTGCACACACTGGATAGGTGCTATTCCTACTAACTTGCGTCTAATTCAATGTCTCCTCTCTCCAGTTTTGATATAGAATACTCTTTGGCTGCTTGAGAAGAGTGGGGGGGGTG